>JAVKPL010005099.1:0-23531 GCA_032173675.1 Gastrolobium villosum | reverse complement strand
CCAGAGTCATTCGGTCTTGACACCAGGCAGCCCATGTCCGGAGGCTTACTATACCCACTGAATGCTGATACAAATAAGATACAGTCAATCACACCAAGAATCTCTATTTCGGTGAGTATAGTGAGTTTCTATTGTCTCTGATATCAAGCAGTACAAACTTAATAATAAAGTGCTGGGGACTATATATTCCACTGACAAAAATGTTGATTCATTATATTAAAGTTGTAAGATTTTAGTGAACACTAACAAGGAACCTGAGAGATTAAAACTAAAAAAGCCATTAACATGGCTAATTTAATGCCAAGTTGCCGACCAGCAAAAAAGTGGTAGCAGGTTACTCACGAGCACCATTATATTTAACTTGTAATGGGACTCTCCACATTATTTTAAAATTGACAAATATTCTATTCAGAAGCACTAATTTTATACCCTTTTTGGATGTTTTGGGCATCATTAATGATTCTCTTTTCTTTATCCACTTTCCCATAAGCCAAAAAGCTTCATAACCTTAATCCTTAATTAAAAATAAGCACCAAAGATTTATCTAACTAACGGACCTTGCCCTTTGCCCTGGCTGTTGACTAGTCAAGTCAAAAGTTCTGGTGTTCTCTGCACACAAAAATTCACAGGTAGAGAATTGAGCTAGAGAAAGAAATAGACATTAAAGTAACAACATCACAAGAATAGCATGAGACATGACAAGTGTTGTCCGTGTCAACGTTTAACTGTGACAACAAGAGAAAAGGCTTCAAAAAATTACACCATGCTTACACGGTGATAACACTTAAGGTAAAGTAGTTTCGAGTAAAAGTTTTTATATTGTATATTTCAAGAAGAAAACAGATGAATTCAGCAAAGAACAACAACTGTGAGCAAAGGATCTCCACATGAACCCAAAACAACCAATACAAGCAACAATCGCAGAAACAGGAAGGAATACTAACATTCATTTATCTCTTGCTGGTGCCAATTCAGTGTCTGTTTGCAACTCCAGAAACAAAAAATGCCCCAGAAAACAAGCAATGGATAACTCAAAATGAAAAGTTCAATACTTTATGAAACAATTTAGAAAAATGCTCCATTAGTTTGATGAAAAAACACAAAGTCCTGAATTTAACAGAACTTGGATTACAAACTCAAAAAATTATCTTCCAAATTCACCCCAATACCAAATTTGAACTGGATTGAGCTGATTTTCCAACATGGGGTAATCCAAAACAGTACCAACCCAGAAAAGAAAGAAAAAAATTATTTTCAAGAAGAAAATTTTCAAAAGTTTCAATCATTTCATTCCCTCACTCTTCCCAGCCTTAAGCTTATAACTTCCAACAACAAAAAAGACAAACAGAAGCAGGTACCAAACCATGCCCACAATCACATGGTAATGAGTCTTTTACCATGAACAGCACAGTGGTAGCAAATTGAGGAAGCAGAGGCATCCAATTGAAAGCATTCAACTCAATTCACAATCAAAGAAAGCAGAGATTTTGAGAGTTTCCCAGAAGCAAAGCCTCCTTGAAGCTGAAGATCGCTGAACCAAAAATTCAAAAGAAAGGAACTCAAAGCTATTCCTTCAAAGACACCGTCAGAGACAGAGACAGATACTCTTCCCTGAAAACAAATATAGGAAAATACATTTTCATTTTAATGATTGCACAACATTAAGATATACGCAAGTTTTATTTATAATATCATATTATTTGAAAAGTTTATATATACACACTCTTTTAGTTTTATCTTATAATTATTTTTGTTATCATTATATAAAAATCAAATTATAAACTCTTATTTAATATTAGGCTAATAAGAATATAAAATTTTCGACTTTTAGACTCTCATATTGCTCGATAATTTTTTCTTCTCATGCAGAGTCATAGATAATGTGCCATCTTCCTTTTTCTTTTTTTCTTTTTTTTAATGGTGGACCATATATTTATTTTCAGGGTTCATTTTTTCTACCGTCAATGTAGATAATTTATTTACAGTGAGATCAAAATGACAAATGTTCATCTTATATTAACGATTGCTTGACTAGTCAGACTGGAATTACCCTAGCAAATTCCTTTTCTTTTTTTTTTAAACATTTCATCGGTTCATCGCTTCGTGACTAATCATATTCGAGCAAATCCAGGATTAAGGCTTTAAATTCCTCCTAAATATAATACTGAGAAAGATCGAACACATATTCTTATCCTATTTATCTTTTGATTTAAATATTGATGTATTTTCATTTAAAGTTTCCATTTTCGTGTGATTTTTATATTTTATCCATAATTTAGATATTAATATATCTTCATACAAAAAATTTATTCACGTATAATATAAATATTTACCTTTGTGTTTTAGAAAATAATACATTTTAATGTAAAATTATTGCTTCTGTACAAATATTCACTCCTATAAATATTTAACAAAAAGATATATAACTCAGTAGTCAATTGCCCAAGCCTCCTATTTGATCAGCTATATGAACTCATACACAAACCTACTGTTTTTGACAAACGATACATATATGTGGCATGTTACCTTGATAAGCATTAGTGGCTTATTTAGTTAGATGAGTAAATTTTAAAGTAGTAGATGATGCACTTTAAACCCTATGATAATACACATTTTCTAAATTCTAAGTAGAATGTTATTTTCAAAGACAGTTTCATCAAAGATCAAATAAATGATATATTAATAATGTCTCAAAAGTCATCAAAACTAGTAAATGAGGAGAGTGAATCACCTATATGCAAGTCCAATAGTTTTCACTTATGCACAGACACGGGACACGACACGACATGCCGACACGTTAATTCTAAAAAATATCATATTTGGACATGTTGGGACACGTTTTGATATTAAATAAAAAATTTAATATATATAATATAATTTATATTTAATACATATAAGAGTCCATAATAAATCATATAACCAATCAAATATTTAATCTTTCGAAAAAAATATATTTAAATTTCATAACATAAATATAAATATAATTAATTTTTCGTACTTTGTTAATTTTTCATGTCAAATTTGATAACAGAAAAAAATTAATTTATAAATTTTCTTTTATATTTAGTTAATAAAATAAAATTAAGATTTCAAAAAAAAAGTGTATCCGAGCATGTCCGAGCGTTGACCATATGTCGGAAAAAGTTGACTGCGTATCGGAAAAAAATATTGGAACGTGTCGGAGAGTTGACCATGTGTCCCCAAATGTTGACCGCGTGTCCGAGCGTGTCGGACACATGTCCGACAAGCAAATTAAAAAAAAATGGGCATGTCCATGCTACCCAGGTTTTCACTTACTGAAGCTTTGGGATTTGGATAGAAAGGTTGCGACTGTGCAGTATTTTTAAACGCAGATCCCAGAAAATTCTTTTGTCGAATAGCAAAAGTGATTTAAAATATGAATTTCTCTCGATGAGATCTTCGAATAGACACCTTACTCGCTCAAATCCAACACACGAAGCTAATATTTCAAAATTGTTGGAGGTAATGAGCTTAAGAGAGAAGGATTTTGATATACTTAAAGTATTACACCAAAAGACACCAGATCTGAAATCTTCACTAATATTACCTCAAGCTTAGGGAAACCTTAGAGATAATGCAAGATATTTGCCTCTGGCCCATATGAATCCAAATAACCATGCTTTTATTTTTTGGGCTTGTATATAAATATAGGGTTCATTTTTTCTACAGTGAATGTAGATAATTTATCTACAGTAAGCCCAAAACGACGTCGTTTTGAGACGAAAATCAAGGTATTTTTGTAATTATAATTTATTTCAGGGTTATAATAGTTTTTTTCATTTTAATTTTTTAATTTTTCTACCCAAAACGACATCATTTTGGGAGCAAATATAGATAACTTATTTACATTCACTATAGGAATATTAAAGTCATAAATATATTATTGGACTATATTATTAATATATCTAACAATCTCTTTCTATATTCATCATACAACACAATCCAATAAATTAATTGGTGTAATGTTAAAACAAATATCAATCATTTATGTAAGGGTCAATTTATACTTTCAATTAGTTATTGCCATATTCAAAGGAAAATGACATGAGAGATAGTTCACATATTAACTGATGGACATGGGATATTGGAGAGAATCCTCTTCCTGTTCGTTGTCGTTAGCATTCGAAAGTTTATGATACATATACTCTTGTGCGAGCAATTACTTTATGGTTTAGTGTCTATTCCAACTCTTTATGGTTTAGCGTCTATTCTAGCGTGTTACCTATTGAACTCGTAATCTCTTGTTCAGGTTGTTTCTGTTATCATATAAAGAATTTAATCTAAAAGTTTAAATGGTAAAATAAAGGTTAATTAATGATTTTATATTATATTTCTCTAACACATTTAATTAATTAATTTGTGTTAATTATTCAGTGCTTGATGAATAGTGTTAATTTTGTTATAAAAATACTGAAGTTCCCTGTAATAATTTCTAAACATCAATAGTGCTATCGACCTTTGTTGGTAGTGTTATTAAACCCGACCCGGACATTGACCCGGTCGTGGTATTGGATTATTAGTCGGACCGGTGGGTCACTGGTCGGACCGATTTACCCGGATATATATAAATATATATAAATATGAACGTATAAATTCAATTATATTCTCCATATCTAAAATGAATTAAACAAGGTTCACTAAATATGCTCAAAAATATAAAGAATAAATAAATAAAAATGCACGTTATTACTATGTCAATTTAAATTGCAACTCAGACTTTCTATAAACATATTTCTCAATAAACATTGAACTCATATTTTTCAATTTAACTACATTAAAATGACATATGTCACATTCTCTTAATTTATTATTCAGCAAATTACTTCAATATTGAAATCTGAAATTTGAGGTCATTGTAGAAGAAAATATACTATCAAATAAAATTACAAAAAAAATTAAAATGAGTTCTACACTTTTTTTACAAGATGAAAGAATTTTGATTTTTTTTTTAAAATGCATAATCCGACCGAGTCACCGAATTTGACCAATTTTGTCCGAATTTTGATCATATTTGACTGGATTAATGCATGACAGATCCAATACTTAACCCGAACCGTTCTGATGACTGGGTCGGGTCGGGTTTTACAACACTATTTATTGGTAATAATAAGTTGCAAGGTCACATACCAAACTAGATAACTATATTTAATTAAAGAATAATTCATCAAACGTTAACTATATACTCGGATATTTGTGCACCTTGAAGTTTTAAATTGTTTAATTGCAATTTTTATCGGTTAACTGGCATGAAGTTAAGGGTTACATAAATGCCTTATGGCTGAAGTTAACCACAAGTACGTGAAGATGTTATACATATATGATATATCCCTCTATTCAGATTTTATTCGTCTCACTATTATCTTTTCGAGATCTCAGATCTTGTAAGGACGTGCCAGCAACAAAGATCCGTCGAATAGGTGCCAAATCATTGCTTTTGAAACATAATTCTTCTTCGTCTTTTTTTTTATAAAATAAAATAAATTAAAATAAACAAAAGATCTGAACTTTGATTGAAGTTGATATTTTGATACAGAACATAAGCTAAAAGAAAATAATATAACCATCAAACAGGTTTTATACTGATAATGGATAAATAGTCGTTTCAAGTTTAAGTTTTAAATATGCGAATATATTGAAATTTCTATAATTTTTTTTATTATTCTTATATTCATGCTGGACTTAAACCAAATAATTTTATTATCTTTATAATCATTCTAGACTCGAATCAAATTAATTAAGTTATTAAAAAGAGAAATAAAAAAATTGATATATAATTATTGCAACAAATTATTTCATGGTCCTCATGTTTGGCCACGCACGGTATGTGGAATAATTCATCTCCACCGTCCAAGAATGATGGGTCTTCCACGTGTACGTGCTGCCATTTATACATCGTAAACGACAAGAGAACTAAAACGACGAGCATGCGGGACGCATGAAAACAGTACGTGATAATGCCGTTTTCAGCAACGTTTACGTCGCTTTGCTTCCACAACAGACGAGGTATTCAGAGATGATACCAATCACTACGTGAAACGTGGATGGAACAGTACGTGAAGATGGATCGCGGAACATCTTTGGTGAAAGGTGGGGCCGAAGAGATCATGTTGATGGTGAAGAAAGGAGACACGTAATTGGTAATCACTTATCGGATCTCGTATGTAAGGTTTTAGAGATAGTCTATACTTATAATTTTAGGGAAGAGATATTCTTACTATCAAAATTTTCTACTACTAATTCACTATCTATTTAATTACCATTGGATCAATATTTATTCTTTTTTCAAATACTTTTTAACATTTTCTCTCTTTGATTCAATGGTGATTAGATAGGTAGTAAGTTGGTAATAGAAGATTTTGGTAGTAAGAATATCTTTCCTCGTAATTTTATTTTCTTTAGAATTTTTTCATCATTCTTTTTTTTTCTTAAATTAAAATAAAATTTAATGTCTCACAATTATTATAATTTTATTATCTTTAATTTAATTTTAACTTACAAATAATGAAAATGACTATAAATAATGATACTCATAAGTAAACAGATTAATTATTTTTCAGCAAAAAGAATAATACAAATGATCTCACATTAAGAGAAAATGATAAATGATAAATATTTAATAAAAAAATACTAAATTAATTTAAATTTAAAACAATTTATTGAAATTATTCAATTAATTGTGCATGAGAGGTAAGCACAATTATTTGTGTATGGAGAGTGCGCATCTACAATGCTGTAAAAGTAAAACCATATTGAGATGTGCTGCAATTAATTGTTAATTTTTTTTTTTTTATAAAAATAGATTGATAATATGGTTGCTTAATTTTATTTTTTTGGTGAAAAGGTTGTTTAATTTTTAAGTGACAAGTACAATTTATCCCATTATTGTGTATGACCAAACTATTTACTTGGCATATTCGCAACAATTTTTTCTATAAAGTGTGACTATAGCTAGATTTCATTACTTAATAACTCGTAATTGAGTTTTATTATATAAATAATTATATTTACAGTTAGGTCCCTATCACTATTTCATTTAACACTTTTTTTTAGACTTTCTCATCTTGAGCTTCCTACAATCTTCCATTTGATACTGTCTATCTGAATTTAGTGTTGGGTAGTATGACAGAATCTTATATTGATTAGTAATAGGGTATGCTACTCTAAGTATAATTAGCAAAAGTGGGATCCTCGTTGTTTACTTGTCTATCTAAAATTCATTATCTCTCACATAAATATTAAATAACATTATGCATAATAATTATTTTTTGTAATTACGATTATAAATGATGAAGCTATTATTGTTTTTGAAATAGTATTAGATTTGTTTAATTATTAATAATTAACCTATGTTTTGAAATTCATACAAATTTAAAATATTGAATTTATTATCATCATTATGATTTCATAATATATTTTTTTTCAAGTTAAAGGATTCTCATATTTTATATTATTTAATAGCAATTCAGAATCATTTAATAATCATCATATTATTTTATGAATTTTATTAAAATCAATAATTATATTAAATAATATATACAAAATAACATTTGATGATTTGAATATCTTTTAAATCACCGTAATATCATCGTCTAGCAAATATTTGAATTCTTTTGTTGAAAATAACAAATATCAATTATCAAATTATATTTGATGGTAATAAATTTAAAATGTAAGATTTGTACAAATTTCAAAAAAAAAATCCTCAGATTATTATTTATGTTAATTACTTTAGACTAAACAAATTTAATATTAATTTTTAAAATATAATAATTGCATTATTTATGTTTTTAATTATTATTATTTATAACTCTAATTAATATTTACATGGTGAAAGGATAAAGATATGAATCTGCGCAATTTGACAATTGCGCACTCCTCTCATGTACAATTAATTACGAGTTAATCGGCTTCCTCTACAATGGCCTCAATGCTGCTACCCTATTGTTACGGTAAATCAAGCCCTCTACAGCTCTCCAAAAAGTTTTGGAGCCCCGAGTTTGCTTCTGCTTAGCCTTTTAACAAGATGAAGGTTGAAGAGGATGACACAATTGAAGTCGTCAATGTTGTTCGCACAACCCCTAATATTGGTGGGATCAACAATGATAGGAAAATGGGTTTTCGTCATCGTGATCAGAAAACTGGTGGGGTCGCTTCAAAAATCGTTCTTGACATGTTTGATTATATAGAAAGTCTTGGCATGCCAAAAGGATGACCTTGACGCTCTAAGAAAGATTATACGAAGTAATATGACTGTTGAGAATTTCTTTAACTTGGCTGAGATGAAAGATGGGCTCACATCCCCTTCTGAGATGCAGGGTCTCTGTAATGCAGAAGGATAAATATTATGTGATTAAAAATGCCAATGACAAAAGGGGATATTTTGGCAAGGGTTCTTATTTCTTCTTTTTCCAAAATGTGGATAGTTTTGGGAGGCAATGACAAGAGTAATGAGCATTGGAATTGTTATTCCAGAATTATCAAAACACAGTAGGAATGTTTTAAATGTGCTTTGTGATTGTTGGTGTTATTTGGAGAAATTGAGAAACAATATGTGTTGCTTAATTGACTTCTGAGGTATATATATGTTGCTTATGAGAGCTTTTACATAATACACACATTTCTTTTTTCTCTCGGCCTTCCATACTCTCTCAAAAGAGACTAGGTTTTTCCTCAAGAAAACACCTTTTATGATTGCAAATCACGTTCTTAGGCGATTCCATCTAGTTTCCTTGTGTGTGTCACCAATTTTGTTTTGTAGGCACTAATTCTTTCTTATCATGGTGGTTCTTACTTGATTAAAGGAGGTGGAGTTGAGCATCTTCCTTAGATAGTTGTAGCTTGGATTTTCAGCAATCTTTGTTAGATAGTATTATTTTATTAAAATAAATTAATATTTTCCTGCTAGTTAGGTAACTAGGGCTTTGGTTAGTGCATGTAATTCGGGGGAGTTTAACGCTTTTATCCCTTAGATGTAAGAAACTAGCAAACAACTATGTTTGGAACCAAGTATATCTCTTGGCATACTTTCTTTTTCTCTATTTTATGCATGTGTTTATGGATTCTTGCATTTTTAAAAATATTAAAGAAATATATTCGAACATTTCTTAGTTAATATTTTTTTAAAAAAGACAACCTGACAAGTTCATCCTTTTTAATGCAAACTTTATGCAGGTGATTTGAAATGGGTTGGTGGGTTAGGATATTCAACCTGTCTCATCCTGTGTGGTTGGTTGGTTAAACGGGTCAATTCGTTCAATCAAGCTGATTTTATTGGCTATAGTTCAAATTCCAATGATGAGGAGTATAAGACTATTCTCTCACACAAGTCCTTTCATACATTCTCACATTTTTAACAATGAGTTCAAATTTGATTATCACTCAAGTCACCTATTTCGAATATGATTAAATCATAGTATTGATGGGATGATGTCTCTTTATAAGCGAGCGTGAAAGTGAATAAGTTTTCAAGTCAAGCACACTAACTCAGCCTATTGGCAAATCAGCCTAAACAAATAAAAAATGCAAAAACACACAAAAATGGAGATGGAGAGAAAAGAAACACCACATAACACTTTTTCATGTGAAAAATCTTCCCTAATAAAGAAGAATAAAAACCATGAGATATAGTACAACAAAATGTTCTATTACGTGAATGGTAGGATTACAAGAGTTTTTCCCTATATTTTAGGATTACATTATTTCTTCACCATAAAAATTATGAATACACATTTTCTTCTACGAAGCTATCTTAAAACATTGGCTAACCTTTCACTAAGAAGTTTTTTTTTTTTTTTGGTTACATCCAGGGGCAATGCCCCCACAAAATTTCACTAAGAAGTTTTATTCTATTATATAGATGGGAGAAATTATTCATATCTTCTTATAGAATCTTCAGCATTAAATAAGATCATTGCATTTATTGGAGTGATTGGTCAAACTTTGAGCCCTAAGCCATTAATGCAATATGCTCACCCATCAAAACTTTAAATGAGGAACACACCCCAACAAATCTCCTTTGATTCTAATGCAACGAATTAGTAAGGCCGAAACCCTTACAACAATATTCAAACTTCCTTGCTAATACCAATTTTTTCATCATATCCAACCAATTAAGGTTTATATACATCTTGTCAAGATGAAGTTACTTCTCTTTTATCACATCTCAGATCTAATGACAACAGACATCTATATGCTTTAAGTGGGACCGATGGATAGAACTTTTCGCTAAGTGTATTGCACTTTGTTATCACACTTCAGGTCATACATGTCTTGCTTATGGCCAAGTTCAAGAATAAAATTCTTTATCCATATCATCTATTTGCTTGCTTTAATCGCAAACATGTACTCGACCTTGGTCATTAAGAATGCAATATATTTTTAGAACTTAGATTGTCATAAGATGACTCCCTCTACAAAGGTCGTCAGATAGCCTATTTTTGACTCCATATAATTAATATCTCCCCTTGGATCAGTATCTGTATAGTCTTCCAACTCGGCTTTGCCTTCTCCAAAATGGAGGCATAACTTAGTAGTTCCTCAAAGATACTTGAAGATTCATTTTTATAGCTTCTGAATGCTCCTTATCGGAATTTAAGAGATATAAGCTTACTAATCTAACAATATAATAACTCGAATAATTAGTTTAGATAATTGAGAATAAATATGTAATTAGATGAAAAATAAAATTTTGGATTAAGTCAATTTTCGGGGCAGAAGTGTACATATTAAAAATTTTGGGGTAAAAGTACAATTATGCAAAACTTGGTAAGATCCTAAAATAAATTAAGTGTAATACATCTTACCCAAACCCAAATAGCCCAAGGATCATGAAGTTAAGTGGATTAAGGTAGTGTTAGTGATTAAAAATGGGATCAAGGGACAAAAGGGATATTTCATTCACTTGGATATTTTGAAAATCAAAATATGCATTCTCTCTCTTCTTTTGTCTTTCTCTTCTTCATCCCATTGTACTTCCCCAAATTTTCAACCAAAGTTTCATCTCTTCCTTACTTCACTCTTGCGACCTAGTGAGAAAGAGACAGTGAAACCATAAAACTCTCTTTCCTCCTTCCCTTGAGTGATCTAGAGGGGTAGCAAGGAACACTTATCTATATCTTCATCTTCCTCACCAATCACTATGGAAAAACTCATTTTTTCTCTTATGTGATGTGTGCCTAAAGCTTAGTCAGAAAGGGGGTGTGAACACCATTTTTTTGTTATTATTATTATTATCTCGCATGTTCTTCAAGTAGAACTCATTGAATCCTTAATCCAATTTTTTTTCATTGGTACGTTGTAATACTTAAACATTGGTACCATTGTTCTCTAAATTATGTATTCATGCTACCATTACCATTTTTCTAAAAAATAAAAATAAAAAATACAAAGAACCAAACTAATTTAATGAATGGGTATATTAGGTATATGTTTTCCACTACAGATTTCAAGCATATTCACAGAAAAATATTATATGACATTTGCTGATCGGATTTTGATTTAAATCATTTAGTTGGGGAAGGGGCCAGAGTGGGAAGCATAATAACATGTATATCGGGCCTGCACATAGCCATATCAAACCAAAGTTGGATTTACAACATTTCTAATACGGAAAAGTTTCCTGACTAATGGATCAGATTTGTGAACACCATTGTTTTCGTTATTATTATTATTATTTTTATTTTTATTTTTTTATTCCAAAAATAAAAAACACAGGACAAAAAAAATTAAAATAAACAAATAAAAGTACTAGCTCAGCAAGTGAAGGTGCCGGATAATAGTGGAGCAATAGTGGTGATAATTGTCCAATTCAACATTGATAAAGCTGTAAATCTCAACCGTAAAAATTGCTAAATTCAGCTTATAGACACCACCCTTATCTTATCCAGAAAAAGTAATAAACTCAAGAAGGGAAAGTTGAAAAAGACATGTCCAACAAAGATGGCTGCAAGTTCCCTCTGTCAAGGAAAGCAAAGACACCTCTGTTGAAGAAAAGCAAACGCCTTACCTGCATATACAACAAGAGAATCAGGAGTTGTTTATCCGTCAAGAGCAAAATGACCGGAATTGATTTGGGATTTAGCCCAAATAAGGCATGACAAGAAAGTGGGAGAAAAAGATAAAGGCTTCAACACAAATTTTATGAGCATGGCACAGAAAATACAAAGGGATACTGCTAGCAAAGGAAAAAAATAGAAGAAGGCCATCCAGAAAAAAAAGGGTCGTTCTTTATATAAAGAGGGCTCAGTTTTTTTTTTTGTTCGAGAATCTTAAATAGAGAAAAGAAGGGAAGGAAGAAAGAAGGAACAATGGAGGGAAAGATGAGATAGAAGTAAGAGTTCCACTCTTCCATCCTCAGCCACAACCAACTCCACAAACTTCTTCCGGTGAAATACTAAAAAACAATGTGAAGATATCTTCTAGGATCTCAAACACCATAAACCCACCGTGAACCAAAACCACACCTTCGGTGACTGCACCTGCTGAAGCACGTTGCCAACCTTACCGACCAAAGATCACCACTAGCCTCCTCGCTACCTCATCACTGCCGCACCAAGAGTTTCGTTGGTTTTTCACCACCACCGCAACTGGTTTCAGTCTTTTAAGCCACTGAGGTGTTCTTCTCTTATGTGTTGTTCCACTTTTATTTTACGGAGAGGATTTCTTCTTTTTGTGAGTCTACTCATCACTTGTTTATCATTATAAATATTCTGCATTTCTTTAGCTTTGTTGCTAAAACTCATAGCTATCTGTTGTCTTCCTTTAGTGTCACGATTACAGCTAGCTCATTTATTTGTTTGTTTTTTTTTTTTAATATATAAAGGTAAACTAGAGTAGGCAAAGTCATTATATTTGCAGTATAGGCTGTCGATTGCTCTTCTTTTCTCTAGAATAGGATAGGTACCTTCATGATGTTAAAATATAAAAAAAAATTGTAAAGAAAAGAAAGTTAATCAAAACGATCAGAGTCAAGGTACATGAGATTATTTATAGTGATCCGGGATCACCGTTCTTTTGTTGGTTCGTAAATGGAAGGGTAAAAGTAAAAAAGAGAAAAAATAGCAGGGGTAATAAAGGAAAGAAAAAATTGATGTTGTGATAGGGAGCACCGGATTATTGATGATCGTAAAACATAAAAAATATTTCTCAAACTACATGATATATATTTTGTTCAGGATTTTTCTTTTGATTACACATGACACCTTTTTCATTTATGTCATCCTTTATTTTATTTTATTTTTTTATTTTTTATTTTTTTGTTTAGTTTTATATATTCTATTATGCCTGTTTTTTATTTTTTATTCTGATGTTACGTTATGGTAGTAAAAGTAAATGGAAAGTAGAATTAGACTTTGAAAGTTGAATATTTGGTTTCTTTTAAGAAAAATAAAAGGAAAATAAAAAAAACCTAAAAGATGAAAGTGAGAAATAACAAAATTCCAATGCCCAACCATCTCGTCACCAATTGCAAATATTTCGCATGACCTGCCGTAATGAATATAGTGAAGTTTATTTGAAATGAATTTGTAATAAATGAATTCGAAATCAAACTTTTTGTTATTATTATTATTATTATAGAAAATAATAAAAACGATAAGGATATGAAAATCAGGTTTTCCTTTAAAAAAAAACACTTTATTGAGATTAGATTACTTAAGGCATATAAATTTCAAAATTAATCTGATATTAGTTAAAAAGGATCATTTAACCGTGACGGTGTATTAATCCAACATATTTTATTTTGAACCATTTTAGCCGTGACGGCTTGGTGATTCAAAATTTATTATAAAATTTATAAATAAATAAAATAATGTCAAATATATTTTTAAAAGGATTAGCTGAGTTGAGACAACTTGTTAATCCTATAATCTTCTGAATCATTTTAGCCGTGACGACTTGGTGATTCAAATTTTATTGTAAAATTTATAATAAAAATATTAACGTCAAATCTATTTTTAAAAGGATTAGCTGAGTTGAGACAGCTTGTTAATCTCATACTCTTTTGAATCATTTTAGCCGTGACGGCTTGGTGATTCGAAATTTATTGTAAAATTATACTAATAAAAGTAAAAATTATTGAAATCAATACAAATCATCAAAGCCTAAATTTTCCAATGATTTTCTTTAAAATTATTTTTTTAAAAAAAATTAAATTCAATCAATACACAAATATTTTCTTAAGAACGACGTAGCTTTGAATTCCTAACTGTACCGGAGGATACGTCGGAGCGGAACTCTTTCCGTCAAGCTAAAATAAAATTCTTATTTTTCATAATAAAGGATTAGCTGAGTTGAGACAGCTTGTTAATCCTGTAATTATCATTTCAGATTATTTTAGTTGTGACAACTTGGTAATCTGAAACTTCTAAATTTAAATCAAAATAATCAGTACGCAAACAAAAAGAACGACGTAGCTTTGAATTCTTACTGCACCGGAGGATACGTCGGAGAGGAACTCTTTCTGTCAAGTTAAAATAAAGTTTTAATATTTTAGTCTTCATTCTTCTTAATTAATCATATTCATTTTTGTAAGGGATAAAACAAATATCTTTAAAAGCTATTAACAATTCACACGATTAATTTAAGGTAACCGTTTTTAAAACGGATGTGTCAGGGGTGCAGTGGGATTAAGTTTCCACCCTTCCCTGCACATAATTAGACTCCCGAACCTTTGATCTAAAATTTTAAAGACCGGTTTGCAATAAAAGATTTTCCAATTTTTCCAAAGTAAATAAAATTGGTGGCGACTTCATTGTTTTAATTATTTAAATTTCGGGTCGTTACAGGGGGAGTTTGCCACCATTAAAGCTTAGAAACCTTACTCTCTGCTTGTCTTGGAAAAATAAAGGTAAGGATTCATGGCCTTTTTTTGGGTTCTTTTAAGAACTTTATGACATAGGATTTGTAAAATTGGGGGAGGGGGTTGATTGGTGTATTGAATGATGAAATTGATGTTGGGTTTATGCGTATTTTATATAGGTGTGTTGAATCTAATGGTGATTTGTAGAAAGAACCATCATTGAACCCAACCTTGAGTTATGGTTTCATTATTGTATTTTCAAGGACTTTTGGGTAAGTTCCCTAATGATATATCCATGGAAATACAATGATAACTTGGTGGTGATTTATGTGTTAAGTGTAATTATTGATTAAGCTAACCCCTTTGAATAGGTTGTGAAAGTGTGTTTGAGCTTGTTGACCTTGGAACTTAGAGGACAAAGGCTTGGAAAGTAATTGTTAAATATAAACTCTTGGATCTTGGGATTAGTCCTACTTCGTACTCCAACACAATTCTTCGGAGTGTTGGTTAATTGCTTGATTGAGTGGTTGTTTATTAGAACTATGATATATTTATATCTTGTAGAGTTGGTGTGCAATTGGTTATTTAATATGATGTTTTAGCTATTGTATTGTGAATTGATTAAGTAGGTTTATTAATCAATAAAATGTGTGTGGATTTGGTTTTTGGCTTAATTTTATGTGTCCTTCTAACGGGTGCAAATAGTTTTGACTTTGTCTATATTGAATCTCTTTAAAATCTTCTCAATGTATTTCTTGAGTTAACCATGATAGATTATTTGAACGATATCTAATAATCTCGATTACATGAATTTACTTTGTAGGGCCGAAGTCCTTTATCGCAAAGCACATGCTCAAAATTTCTTTAGGAATATCCCTTTCCAATGGTCTTGATGGTGATAGATTTATCAAGTCAATAGCAATCATGACAGCCTTCCCTCATAATGATTTAGGCAACTTGACATGAGAGAGTATGCTTCTAACCCTTTCCTCAACAATCAAGTTCATTCTCTCATCAACTCCATTCAACTAGGGTGTCTTGGGATTTGACTTCTTTAATCTTATTCTTGCTAACCTGCAATAAGCGTCAAATGAACTACAATATTATCCCTCGTTATCAGCTCGAACTACTTTCAATTTCTTTCGGGTTTCTCTATCAACTAGGGCATGAAATTTCTTGAAAGCTTGTAGTACTTGACCTTTAGTGTTCATCAAATACCCCCATATTTTGCGAGAATAATCATCACTAAAAGTAGCAATGTAATAAGCCTCATCAAGCATTCTTTCTAATATGGAATAGACATTGTATGAATAAGTTCTAGAATATTCCTATGTCTTTAGGGTTTTTCCAACCTTACAAAGGAAACTCGACATTGCTTTGCAACAAAATAGTGAGTACAACTTTCTAACATCTGATCTTTTTGACCTAGACAACATTCCTTTCTTGTTCAGTATTTGAATCATTTTTCACTCATGTGGCCAAGTCGCTTATGCCAAACTCTATACTATATATGTCTCAAACTGCGTTGGCTTCTCCACCATTGAGTCTGTCTTGCATCATGTAGAAGAAGTCTTTCTTTTTTGCCTTGAGCAACTAACATGCTACCTTTGGACAATCTTAGCTTGTTAAAACCAAAATAGCTCACTAATCTGGCACCATCAAGCTTTCCAATCGAGATAAAATTGGGGTGCATGTCTGGCATATGCCTAACCTCCTTCATCATTAGCTGACATCCTACATCTATTGTCAAGGTTGCATCACGAACTCCAACAATTTTTTAGTGACTTGGACTCACATTTTCAAGACTCTAAAGTCTCCACTATTGTATAAAGCGAAGAAATATTTGTATAAATGATACTACTGAATCTACAATCCAAGAATATTCATCATAAGTAACGTTCAAAATTTTATCCTTACCTAGCAAGAAGACTTCTAGGTCAATGTTGTCAACCACCATAGTGGTATTTTTATATTCTTTCTTCTTTAGTTTTATTTGATCTAGCTTGACATGGTCGTTCTTTTGATCTCTCTCCAGAGAGCGACATTTCTTGTATCCTTGCTTCCCACAATAGAAGTAAGTTATTTTAGTCTTTGGCTTTGACTGACCTCTAGATTTGTCATAACCCCGACCTTTATTCCGTCCTAGGAAGTCAAACCTGCCTCTATTCTCAGCAACATTAGCTTCACATGTGCTTGTAACACCTTATTCTTTTCTCCTAGACTCTTTGGTCAGGAAATTGTCAACTACTAAATCCATTATTAATCTCCTTTCAGGGGTTGAGTTACTAAGTATCACTACTAGTGTATCTTAAATCTCCGACAGTGAGCTGAAGAGCAAATAGCTTAGAGCTAATCATCTATTTTCATCTCTACCTTTGACAACTGGTTGATGACCCCTTTGTATATGTTAAGGTGCTCAATCATGCTTTGGTTCTCCTTGTACTCCGGATTTTCTCCTTGTACTCCAACTTTACAAGACAACGCACCAGGAGTGCCTTGTTCATGAGGGTTTTCTTTTGAATCATGGACTCTAATTTCGTCCATCATTCGTGAGCAATGGTGTATGTTAACACATGCTTGAATATGATTTGTCAATGTATTTTTTGTTATCATGGCCACATCCTTCCTATTTAGGAGTTCCCAGTCCTTCACTTCTTTGCCTTCAAGTCTCTCAGCACCTAGAATAAGCTCATAAAGGTCTTTGTAGTACAAGTGATCTTCTATCATAGGTTTCAAATATGAATAGTTTTCTGCTATGAATTTAAACATGTTGGTGTTGTGTGAAATGCTTCCTTCAATCTTTTATCTCTTTAGAACTGGTGAAGCTGTTGCAAGTTGCTCCTCTTCAATGCTTGGCATAAGTACCAAGTGGTTGGAACTTCCCCTTGGTGCAAGGCTCAAGGGACACATCCCTTGAGTGGTTCATCTCCCTCCCCTATATATATAGCATGTGTGTGAGGTTGAGTGTATGATGTGAGATAATGCTTTGAGAGAAAATTGTTTGAGATATTTGAGAGTTGATTGTTTGAGCAAAGCTTTATGCTTTGCATTTGAGAGATCTCTAGGGAGAGTTTGAGAGAAACATCTCTAGGGTAGTTTGATTATCACCATTGTTGGAGAGATTGAGTTAACCACTACATTGGTGTATTTGATTATTGTAACCATTATTCTCATAGTGGAATTTTTGATCTGGACTAGGTCCCGTTGTTTTTACTTCTTCATTGGAGAAGGTTTTCCACGTTAAATCTGGTTGTGTTCTTCTTCTATCTCTCCTATCTATTTTTGTTTTTCCGCTGCTCAGTCCGACCTGGTGATATACAGGCCGTGGTACTGCCGAGATCCGAGTTCCGGATCTGGTTGATTGACTTCCGCACAAAAGACTTTCTAGCCGAGTTTGAGGGAACCGAGTTCTCAACAGTGGTATCAGAGCCCGAGTTTGACGGGTTCTGAGGGAGAAGAGATGGAGACCAGTGGCATAACTCATGATGGAGATATGTTCAAGTTGACCGCAGACAATTTCACCTACTGGAAACCGATGATGGAAGATCATCTCTACTGCAAAGATTTACATGAGCCCATTATCCTTGATGACAGACCGGCAGGCAAAACCGATAAGGAGTGTGAGATCCAGAGTCGTAAGGCGGTAGCTACAATCAGAAAATACATTGACAAGAGCCTCTTTGAGCACGTGTCCGAGTTCACGAACGCGTATGAGTTGTGGACAAAGTTGGAGTCCTTGATTCAGAAGAAAACTCCCAAGAACAAAGCACACCTGGTTCGCCGACTTGTGAAGCTAGAATACAAGGACGACGTGAGCATGATAGAACACCTTAACACCTATAAAGGTATTGTGAATCAGCTGTCAAAAGCTGATATGAAAATTGATGAAGAACTGCAGGCATTGCTGTTGTTTAGCTCGCTGCCAGAAAGCTGGGATACTCTGGTGGTGACTTTGAATAATTTGACTCCAGATGGAAAGTTGCAGATGGATGTCGTGACAGACAGCCTCCTGGGCGAAGAATCCAGGAGAAAAGAACGAGGTACTTCCAGCATGTCTGAGGCCAACGTTGCTGAGAACAAAGGGAAATCTGACTTCCGGGGTAGAAGCAAAAGTCGGGGTCGAGATCGTGATAGAAGAGGAAAGTCCAAAGGTGGGTCAAAGCCAAAATATGATTTGAAGTGTTTTTACTGTGGAAAGACAGGTCATAAGAAGCCGGACTGCTGGACCCTGCAGAATGATGAGAAGAACGGCTCTGTAAAGTCGGATCAGATTATTCCCAAGAAGAGGGAAGACAAGAGCACCACAGCGGTGGCTGCCACTCCTGATGCCGAGATATTTCTCCTTGTTGAGGATAATTATTTGAATGTTACATATGATGATTGCACCTGGATTGTTGACTCCGGTGCCTCCTTCCACGTTACTCCACACAAAGGTTTTTTCTCCTCTTACCGAGGTGGTGATTTTGGAGTTGTGAAGATGGGAAATCAGGTGACCAGCAAGATTGTTGGTGTCGGTGATGTGACCCTGACCACGGATGTTGGGTGCCGACTTGTGTTGAAAGATGTAAGGCATGTTCCTGACATGCGATTGAACCTAATCTCAGTACGCAAACTTGATGATGCCGGGTTAGTGAACTACTTCGGCTGTATTAGGTGGAAATTAGCCAAGGGAAACTTGGTTGTTGCCAGAGGTAAGAAGGAAGGCTCCTTGTACGTGATGCAAGGAAAGATAAATGGCGGAGAAGCCAATTCTGTCCGAGATGAACCGAGCTTGGAGTTATGGCACAAGCGCCTCGGCCACATGAGCGTTAAAGGGCTCCAAATCCTACACAAGAAAGGATTACTGAGCGGGTTGAAAGGCCAAGCGTTGGAAAGCTGCACGCACTGCCTAGCTGGAAAGCAGCACCGGGTTTCTTTTATGAAGCCGGATCAGCCCAGAAGACGCAGGTATATTCTTGACCTCGTCCATACTGATGTTTGCTCCATGTCGGAGAGATCGCTTGGAGGAGCTCAGTATTTTGTTTCTTTTATTGATGACCATTCCCTCAAAGTGTGGGTTTATTTTCTGAAATCTAAAGATCAAGTTCTCAAATCCTTTAAAGAGTTCCATGCTATGGTTGAAAGGGAGACTGGCAAGAAATTGAAGGTGGTTCGATCTGATAATGGTGGTGAGTATTGCGGCCCTTTTGATGCATATTGCAGAGCGGCCGGGATCCGACTTGAGAAGACGCCCCCAAAACTCCACAATTGAATGGACTTGCTGAGAGGATGAACAGGACTATTGAAGAGAAGGTCCGAAGTATGTTATCCAATGTCGGATTGCCGAAATCATTCTGGGGAGAAGCCGTCAAAACTGCTGTTGACTTGATCAACCTCTCACCATCACGGCCACTTGAAGGAGAAATTCCAGAAGAAGTCTGGACAGGTCGGAAAGCGGCCTATAATCAATTAAAGGTATTTGGATGCCGAGCTTTCGTGCATGTCCCTAAAGATGAATGGGCAAAACTTGATGCAAAGACAAAAGAATGCATCTATCTTGGTTCGCCAAGCTGTGAGTTCGGGTTCCGACTTTGGGATCCAATCAATAAGAAGATCGTGAGAAGCCGAGATGTGATCTTTCATGAAGATAAGACCATTCATGACATCTCGAAGCCCAAAGTCCGGGTTTCTGTCAGACGTGAAGAACCTATCCCTCATGTCCGAGCTGAAGTAAGGGGAGAAAATCAAGAAAATGAAGAAATTGATGATCAACAAAAAGCTGATGATGAGGTCCGAGTTGAAGATGAGATCCGAGATGAGAATGATGAACCGGGTTCTCAAGTTGAAGAACAACCGATATATCCAACTCGAGAAAGAAGACCCTCTACAAGATACTCATCTGATGAATACACCATTGTAGCTGAAGACGGTGAGCCTCAGAGTTATGATGAGGCAGTGACGAGCTCAGAGAGAGAAGAATGAGAAAAGGCAATGCAAGACGAGATGAAGTCTCTGCACGAGAATCAGACTTATGAACTGACTAAGTTGCCTGAAGGAAGACGAGCTCTGAAAAATAAATGGGTGTACAAGATTAAGAATGAAGAGAACGGGCAGAAGCCGAGATACAAAGCCCGGATTGTGGTGAAAGGCTGCAATCAGAAGAAATGAGTAGACTTTGAGGAGATTTTTTCTCCTGTGGTGAAAATGACCTCGGTCCGAACTGTGTTAGCTATGGCAGCTTCGATGGACCTCGAGGTAGAACAAATGGACGTGAAGACGGCATTCCTTCACGGTGATTTAGAAGAAGAGATATATATGGAACAACCTGAGGGGTTCCAAGCTCCAGACCAAAAAGACTTGGTATGTTGATTGAAGAAGAGCCTATATGGCTTGAAGCAAGCACCTCGGCAGTGGTACAAGAAATTTGAATCCTTCATGACTGATCACAAGTTTGAGAAGACAGAAGCTGACCACTGCGTATTTGTGAAGAGGTATGAGGCCAAAGATCTTTTGATATTGTTGTTATATGTCGATGACATGCTTATTGTAGGGAAAGACAAATCGAGGATAGCCGCCCTGAAGAAGGCGTTAAGCTCGTCCTTCGCAATGAAGGACCTTGGCCCTACAAAGCAGATACTTGGAATCAAGATTATCCGAGATAGACAAAAGAAGCTACTGTGGCTAAGTCAAGAGAAGTATATTGAGAAGATATTGAAGAGATTCAGCATGGACAAAGCCAAAACAGTGAGCACCCCCCTAGCCGGACACATAAAGCTGAACCAGAAGCAATGTCCGAGATCTGATAAAGACAAAGATGAGATGTTGAAGGTCCCGTACCAATCCGCCGTCGGAAGCTTGATGTATGCAATGGTTTGCACTAGACCCGACTTGGCGTATGCTGTTGGAATGGTAAGTCGGTATTTGTCAAGCCCCGGCAAAGAGCACTGGGAAGCAGTGAAGTGGATCTTCAAGTACCTCCGAGGTACCACTGACTTATGTCTCCGATTTGGAGAAGGCAAAGCCGAGTTGCAAGGCTACTCTGATTCTGATTTAGGGGGAGATTTCGACTCGAGGAAGTCAACTACAGGTTACACGATGAGATTTGCAGGAGGAGCTGTCTCTTGGCAATCAAGACTTCAGAAATGTGTTGCACTATCAACAACTGAGGCTGAGTACATTGCCGCGACTGAGGCAAGCAAAGAGATGTTGTGGATGAAGAAGTTCCTCATGGAACTCGGCCATGAACAAGACAAGTACGAGCTGGGTTGTGACAATCAAAGCGCAATCCATCTTGCGAAGAATGCGACCTATCACTCCCGCACTAAGCACATTGATGTGAGGTATCATTGGATCCGGGATGTGGTGGAAGGTGGAGAGCTCGAACTCGTCAAGGTGCACACTGACCAAAATTGGTCCGATATGATGACGAAGCCGGTTCCAGCAAAGAAATTTGAAGACTGCTGTGAAGGAGCCGGGTTGATGCTGAAGTCGACGCATTGAAGTCGGAGGGGGAGATTTGTTGGAAGTTGCTCCTCTTCAATGCTTGGCACAAGTACCAAGTGGTTGGAACTCCCCCTTGGTGCAAGGCTCAAGGGACACATCCCTTGAGTGGTTCATCTCCCTCCCCTATATATATAGCATGTGTGTGTGAGGTTGAGTGTATGATGTGAGATAATGCTTTGAGAGAATATTGTTTGAGATATTTGAGAGTTGATTGTTTGAGCAAAGCTTTATGCTTTGCATTTGAGAGATCTCTAGGGAGAGTTTGAGAGAAACATCTCTAGGGTAGTTTGATTATCACCATTGTTGGAGAGGTTGAGTTAACCACCACATTGGTGTATTTGATTATTGTAACCATTATTCTCATAGTGGATTTTTTGATCTGGACTAGGTCCCGTGGTTTTTACTTCTTCATTGGAGAAGGTTTTCCACGTTAAATCTGGTTGTGTTCTTCTTCTATCTCTCCTATCTATTTTTGTTTTTCCGCTGCTCAGTCCGACCTGGTGATATACAGGCCGTGGTACTGCCGAGTTCCGAATCTGGTTGATTGACTTCCGCACAAAAGGCGTTTTAGCCGAGTTTGAGGGAACCGAGTTCTCAACAGAATCAAGCTTTGATATCACTGTTAGGATGATGTCCCTCTATCAACAAACACAAAAGCAAATAAGTCTTCAAGTCAAGCACCCCAATTTGATGTTTGGAGGTTTGCCCAAACAAATAGAAAGCAAAAAAAAAAAAAAAAAAAAAAAAACAGAAAAATAGAGGTCAAGAGAAAAGAAAGAACATATAATGCTTTTTAACATGGAAAACCTTCTGTAATGCATAGGAGTAAAAATCACGGGATTTAGTCGAACAAATTTTTTCACTTTATGAATATTGACTTGCTAGAGAATTACACAATTCCTTCACTTTTAGAAGAATGAAATACACAAAAGTCCTTCTATGGAGAGGTTACTCACTCAAACGTATCCACAGAAGAATCCTAACACACTAGCTAACCTTTGACTAAGAAGTTTTAGCCCATTATATGAAGGGTTCGCTTTTTCTGTAGTTACTGCAGATAAGTTATCTCCAGTAAGTTTAATACGACGTCGTTATTATAGTCTTTATAATTATTTAATTTTCAATCCCAAAATAACGTCGTTTTGAGAATAAATGCAAATAATTTATTCGCAGTAACTGCAGAAATATTATTCTGTTATATGAATGAAAAACTCTTCATCTTTCTTTAAGA
>JAVKPL010005098.1:0-23487 GCA_032173675.1 Gastrolobium villosum | reverse complement strand
ATATTAACTAGTGTAGTTAGATTGTTAAGACCGTTATGTGATAAGACACGGATGCATAGTTAACTTATCCGAATTGAACCCGAGTACCTACTTGGGACTGCTGCCATAAATAACTTGCAGTGAGCCTGATCAACTCATTTCATGATATTGTGAGTGCAGAATCATGGCAGGTGGTCGCGGTTCAACTCGGGGAAGGTCTGGCAATGCGGAAGAGGATCTTATCACTACCATTGGGGGACTGGCAACATTCATTCAGAATATGAGCCAAGAATGGCGCGACCATAGGCAACAGAACCAGAACCAACCCCCACTGCATGACAATGCAGAAGAAATTGCCCGTCGGAGGTTAAAAGACTTCCGCAACTTCCAACCACCTACCTTTGAGGGTGAAGACAACCCTGAGGCTGCAGCGAAGTGGTTGCAGATGATCGAGCACATATTCGAACGCATGGCATGCCCGGAAGCGCAGAAGACCGATTACGCAACGTACCAGCTGATGGGAGAAGCTCTAACCTGGTGGACTGGTGCGAGGGCTCTGCTGAGAGCTCAGGACGTTGAACTGAGCGTGGGCCGTGTTCAGACAAGTCTTTTTGGATAAGTATTTTCCTAAAGCAATGAGAAGAATGAAGCACACTGAACTGCTGTCACTCAGGCAGGATAACATGATGGTCAATGAGTACATTGCAAAATTTGGGCAACTGATCGAGTACGCCAACTTTGACCGGAATATCTATGATGAGGAATGGCAGGTGGAGAAATTCGAAAGCGGATTACATCCGGAAATCCGTAAGCTCATTTTGACAACGGCTAACCGTACACTTCCGGAGCTCATCAATCAGAGTCGGCAGGCAGAAGGAATCATCAACGAGGCCAAGAATTTGAATAAGCAACCAACACAATTCCACGGAGGAAACAGAGCAGGCAGATTCTTCAGGACGGCACCTGGTAGGGGTCGAGGCAGAGGTCCGCAGTTGCAGGCGCGGCCTGGAAATTTTAAGAGAAGCAATACTGTTGGTCAATCGTCAACTGGACGGCAGGGTGCGACTGTTTGTGCTACATGTGGCAAGAACCACTTTGGAGTTTGTCGCAAGAGCAACAATGCATGTTTCAGATGTGGCCAGCAAGGACATTTTGCTTACGAATGCCCCCAGAAAGCTAATCAACAGCCTACGCAAGCACGGGTGTTCACACTGGATGCGAACGAAGCGCAGAAATACCCCAACCTGATCAAAGGTAATGTCACTTTAAATGGTCACCCAATTTCTGTTATCTTTGATTCTGGAGCATCTGGTTCTTTTATGGCAAAGCACACTGCTATGAGAATAGGCATCACCCCAACCCCGTTACCTTATGAGTTACACATCAGTACACCTACTGGAGGATCGTGCACAGCCTCAGAGATCTGCAGAGGTGTTATTTTGCAGTATGAAGGGAACACGTATACAGTAAACTTGGTGGTCCTACCGGTATTCAATTTCGATGTGATTATCGGTATGGACTGGTTGACGGAAAACGGGATAACGTTGGACTGTCGAGCGGGGAAAGTCGTTGTTCCTGCGAAAGATGGTAATTTTCAACCTTTCTCTCTCATTTCTTTATTACAAGTTAGAAAAGAGCTCCGCAAGGGAGCAGCGGGGTATCTTTTGTCGATCGAGGCTGAGACCTCGGTTGACAATCAGATTCAGAATGTACCTGTAGTTAGAGAATTCGAGGAGGTATTCCCGGATGAAATACCTCGATTGCCTCCTCATAGGGAAATAGAATTTTCCATCGAACTTGTTCCTGGAGTTGGACCAATCTCCATTGCTCCGTATCGCATGGCGCCTTTGGAACTGCGAGAGTTGAAGAAGCAGATAGAAGAACTGTTGGCAAAGGAATTCATCAGACCGAGTACCTCTCCATGGGGTGCTCCAGCCATCTTGATTAAGAAGAAGGACGGAAGTCTACGTCTGTGTGTAGATTACCGACAGCTGAACAAAGTTACGGTGAAGAATAAGTATCCGTTACCGAGAATCGACGATTTGATGGACCAGCTGAGAGGAGCCAGAGTCTTTTCCAAGATAGATTTACGATCGGGATACCATCAAATCCGGGTCAAACCGGAGGATATTCCGAAAACGGCTTTTAGGACTCGTTATGGGCACTATGAATATCAGGTGATTCCCTTCGGACTCACGAATGCTCCAGCGGTATTCATGGACTACATGAACCGCATCTTCCGCCCCTTTCTTGATCAGTTTGTTATTGTGTTTATCGACGATATTCTGATTTACTCTGCTAATGAAGAGCTGCATGCGGAACATTTGAAGATTGTCTTGCAAATATTGAAGGAGAAGCAGTTGTACGCGAAGTGGTCGAAGTGCGAGTTTTGGCTTAAAGAGGTCCAGTTTCTGGGCCATGTCATTTCAACAGAAGGTATTGCTGTGGACCCCAGCAAGGTTGAAGCTGTCATGAATTGGGAACGATCCAAGACTGTCACTGAAGTAAGAAGTTTCTTAGGTCTTGCTGGATATTATCGAAGGTTTATCCAGAATTTCTCTCAGATAGTGCAACCTCTTACCCGTCTCACTCGGAAGGATAAGCCTTTTGAGTGGACTGAAGCTTGTGAAGAATGTTTCATGGAATTGAAGAGCAGGTTAACCAGTGCTCCCGTACTCACGATTCTGGATCCTACCCGAAAGTTCGAAGTATATTGTGATGCATCGCTGAAAGGACTTGGATGCGTGTTGATGCAGGATCGTATGGCGGTAGCTTATGTTTCTCGACAACTAAAGCCTCACGAAGAAAATTATCCTACGCATGATTTGGAGTTAGCAGCTATAGTGTTCGCACTTAAAATCTGGAGGCACCATTTGTATGGTTAGCAGTTTGACGTGTTCAGCGATCATAAGAGTCTGAAGTACTTGTTCGATCAGAAGGAACTGAATATGCGGCAACGACGGTGGATGGAATTTCTGAAGGACTATGAGTTTGAACTTAAATACCACCCAGGAAAGGCAAACGTGGTAGCTGACGCTCTGAGTAGGAAGACACTGCACACTGCAACTCTGATGATGGAAGAATTGAAATTGTTTGAGGCCTTTCGAGACTTGAATTTATCTGTAGACGAGAGAGGGCATAGCATAAGATTGGGAAATATAAAGGTGGAGAATGAATTGATCAGTAGAATTAAGGAGGCTCAGAAAGATGAAGAGTTAGTCCGTGAATTGGTTGGTAACCAAGATGTAGTAAAGGATGAGAATGATATTTGGAGATTCCAAGGCCGGCTAGTTGTGCCGAATGAAGAGTTGAAGCAAGAAGTTTTGCAGGAGGCTCATAAAGGTAAATATGCCGTTCATCCTGGATCCACGAAGATGTACCATGATTTGAAGACCTCGTTTTGGTGGCCGGGTATGAAGCGTGATATTGCTGAGTATGTATCTCGATGCCTAACTTGTCAGAAGGTGAAGTACGAACATCAGAAACCCTCGGGACTCCTTCAACCTTTGGAGATTCCCGAGTGGAAGTGGGACAGTATTGCGATGGATTTTGTAGTTGGACTTCCTCGGACGCGAGAAGGATATGATGCTATCTGGGTGATTGTTGATCGTTTAACGAAGTCAGCTCATTTCTTGTGTGTTAGGCCCACATATAATACAGAAAGGCTTGCCAGAATTTACCTGCAGGAGATTGTGAAGCTGCACAGAGTTCCTACGAGTATTGTCAGTGATCGTGATCCCAAGTTTACATCTAAGTTCTGGGAATCTTTTCAAAGAGCTTTAGGGACCCATTTGAGATTGAGTACTGCTTACCACCCGCAGACCGATGGACAGACAAAACGCACCATTCAAGCTTTAGAGGACATGTTGCGAGCATGCGTTTAGGAGTTAGGAGGCAGCTGGGATAATTATCTTTCTTTGATTGAATTTGCTTACAATAACAGTTACCATTCCAGTATTCAGATGGCACCGTACGAAGCTCTGTATGGGAGAAAATGCAGATCCCCTTTATGCTGGACTGAAGTGGGTGAGCGAAGTATGTTAGGACCTGATCTAATTCAAGAAACATCCGAACAGGTAAGGAAGATTCGGGAAAATATGCAGCGGGCTCAGGCCAGACAGAAGAGTTATTACGACAAGCGTCATAAGCCCCTATCTTTCGAAGTCGGAGATCATGTATTTTTGAGAATCACACCTACATCGGGACTCGGAAGGAGAATGGGAGTAAAGAAGTTAAGTCCACGGTACTTAGGACCATATCTGATTATGGACCGGATTGGAGAGTCTGCATACCAGTTGGCACTACCACCCAATCTGTCAGGAATTCACAATGTATTTCATGTGTCGCAGCTACGAAGATATCTCTCTGATCCATCTCACGTGTTACAGCCGGAAGAAGTGGAACTAAAGGAAAATCTGACGTATCAAGTGCAACCATTCCAAATCCTTGAAAGATCCGTCAAACGACTTCGTTCTAAAGAGATTCCTTTGGTGAAAGTGTTGTGGAACAACAGATCGGCAGCTGAAGCCACTTGGGAGCGCGAGGACGACATTCAGAATCGCTATCCAGAACTGTTTAGCTCTTAAGTAAGTTTATTTTGCGGACAAAATTCCTATTTGGTGGGGAGAGTGTAACATCCCACATAATTAGTAAAATACCTAAGTGTGTAATGATATAGATGCATGTGTAGAATTCGAATTCTTGGTTTATGTTTGATGGCTTGCGAATTATATGGCCTTTATCCTTGGATGAGACTAAGGTAAGTATTTAAATTAAAATCATAGGAGGGTGCATATGTAGGCATGTGAAACTTTTATTAAAATCATATGAGTAATTTGATTGTGTGTTATAAGGCTTTGGTGTTTAAAGGGCTTGGGAAGTGGGCTAGTGTGTGTGGACTTGTCACCTTTAGACTTGTGTTGTTGGGTTTTTTCTTGTGGTGGCCGATGGCCCAATGGTTCTTGGATCAATCTAGTTCAGCCCAAGGTTGTGTATCCACTCTTATCTCCCTTAAAGCCTTGTCCTACAAGGTTGTCTTGTATATCAAGGAACTTCCACATGGCAAGAGGTATCCTTTCCCACTCATTCATGCGCATAAGAAGTAGATAAGTCTTAGGAAAATCTTCCAATTCAACCTTGCATGACCGCCACCTCACTCCTAGCATGTGCACCATTTGACTTCAACTTCATTGCATGGAAGACACTTGTACTCCTTAGCATTCTTTTGGGCTGCACACTCCTCATCATGGGCGCACAAGGGAAGTTCCAAAATCAGATTTTTATGACACAAAATCTGCATAGAGTGTTGACCAAGAGATCACCCTTGCATGTGCACATGATGACAACTTCCCACCTCACCTCCTTGCATGCGCCTAGAGTGTGCAAGAAGCAAACTCCTTGCTTGTTTTGACCAAAGTTGCAGCCCCACTTCCACAAGAAATCAGATTTGCCATGATGCTTCATCATTCCAACCTCTCCTCCCTCTCCCCTTTAATTGTGCGCACAAGGAAGGGCTGGCCTCACTTTGCACATTCAGCCAACTTCCTTCCTTTTCCCCCCACCTTCTAGCCGTGAATGCAAGAGTCCTTGGAGAAAGAAAGACTAAGCCAACTCTCTTCTTCCCTCACCTCTCAAGCCGTGGCCTAAAACACCAAGCAAGTGCAAGCTTTTTCCTCTCCTTTCCCTCACTGTCCAGCCGAGTTCCTCACCCTTGGAAGCTGTCCAAAGTGTTCTCCTCACCATGGTATGCGCACAAACCATCTCCTAGGAAGGGTGAACTTGTTGTTTTGTAAAGATAGAAGGTGTGGTGTGTGATCCTTGACCAAGAAGTGTGTGCTACAAGAGGTAAGCTTAGAACTTAGACTCCTTTCATTGTATGTAACCATGTGTGTGCATGAGATGTCTCCTTGATTCTGTTTTGTTTTGGATTCTTGTTTGAGCATGGTGAAAGTATAAGGATGGAGCTATTTGATGATGACTTGTATGCTTAAGTTATGGAATGAAAGTCTCATGGTTATGCTTGAGTTAATGCCACTGTTTATGTATAAAAGTGCCACTGTTTTGAGGATAAATATGTCACTGTTTCTGTTTGAAAAGATCACCATTTTGAAGCCACTGTTTCTGCACAAAATACTTACTGTTTTAGTGCCTCACATGCCACTGTTTCTGCATAAAATGCTCACTGTTTTAGTGCCTCACATGCCACTGCTTCTGCACAAAAATGCTCACTGTTTTAGTGCTTAATGTGCCACTGTTTCTGCATAAAATGATCACCATCTTGATGTTCAAACACTACTCTTTATGCCACTGTTTTGGTGTTCAAATACTCCTAACTATGCCACTGTTTTGATGTTCAAAAATCACTATTTATGCCACTGTTTGATGTTCAAAAATCACTATTTATGCCACTGTTTTGATGCTCAAAAATCACTATTTATGCCACTGTTTTAATGTTCAAAAATCACTACTTATGCCACTGTTTTAATGCTCAAAAATCACTCTTTATGCCACTATTTTGATGTGCAAATACCACTACTTATGTCACTGTTTTGAGGTCCAAATGTCACTGCTTATGTCACCGTTTTGATGTTCAAATGCCACTGATTATGTCACTATTTTAACGCTCAAATGTTACTGTTTCTGCCACTGTTTGATGCCACTATTTCTGTTTGAAAACGTTCACTGTTTCTGCTGTAAGGTGTTATTGTTTTCTGCTGTAAAACAACACTGTCACTGCTCACTGTTTTAAGAACAAACGTCACTGTTTTCTGCTGTAAAATGCTGCTGTATGCTCACTGTTTTCTGCTGTAAAACGCTGTTGTATGCTCACTGTTTTCTACTGTAAAACGCTGTTGTATGCTCACTGTTTCTGCTATAAATCGCCGCTGTAAATGATTGGTTGTAATTGATTTAGGTGCGCTTAAGAAGTGAGATACTTCGCTGCTGTTTGGTATTATTTAAGGCACGCAAGGTAAGTGTCAGGCGATATTACCTAATGTGACTATTGACTACTGGTATAAAGTTGTGACATGATGCTCCATACTCCGTAAAAGTATTATGTTCCTTATGATGAAAGAAAACTGCCAAGAATGTGCCGTGATGGCTATATGATTATGAGGTAAAGTTGTTATGTGGCAGCATAACGTATATGACAAGTATATGTGCCGTGATGGCTATATGAAAAGTATATAAGCATGCACCTTACATCATACCGCATTTTTGTACGCTTTGTGTGTGAAAGCATAGCATGGCATGCATGTACCAAGATCATATAGGCCTTGCTTTTTAGAATAGTTATGTACAGGACCATGTGTTTGAGCAAGCATCATATAGGCATCCCTAAGGTACCAGGGTATGGGACACTTGGCATCAGTCCGCATAGGCCCACAGTTGGAATCCACAGAGCTCAGGTGCCATGTATATGATATCCACTGTGAAGTGTGCGCACGACGGTGCTAAAAGCGCAAAGGAAAGGCGTTATATACGCAATATATATATGATGAAAAGGAAAAAGGAAAAGGAACAAGGATATGTTGAAGTGACTGTTTATGATTTTGTGCCTAGTTAATACTGTTATATTATTGGTTTTGTTGCCACACTACTGGGATTATTCTCACCCCTTTGGGGCTGCTATTTTCCTAAATGGCAGGAGGACGTAAAAGCATTTGAAGGAGTGATGTTTGCTGTTGCTTGCTGATGCCTGGACTTTCACTGTTACTGTTTGATTGATTGGATGACTGTAATGCTTTATATTTTGGTACTCTTGGATGACTGTAGACGTTATTATCTCTATTTTACCTTGAACTTCCATGAACAGCGGCTGTTTTGGGAAAACGTTTGCGAAAGGAATTTTTGAATGTCTTAAGTGCTGAATTTCTAACAGTGCACTTTACGGGTGGTTTTTTTATGAGCAAACGAACTCCGATTTACTATTATTTTATATGCACGCGAAGCACCCAACGTGCTCTTTCTAAATCACTTGAAATATTTTTTATCGTCCAAACAGAAGTGATAAGAATTTTGAAACGCGTTACGGATTTGTATTTAGAATGAGGATCTTTGTTAGCTTATGTGACGTTAAAGACTCTAATTCCGCTTAGCAAACGACTCTCTTGGATGCATACAAGGGAGGGCGTTGCACAAAACTAAGTTAGGATTGAGAAAGAGGAGAAGATTTGAAGTGATTTAGGCTTGGGAATGAGTTGATTTGGTTGAGAATCAAAGGAGTTAAGGTTTGGAGCTTTTTCAACAATGATTTCCTCTCACTCTCTTGCTTGTCCGTGGAAGGAGATGAAGAAATGGGGTGAGTTATGATGTTTTGTAACTTAACATAGTTAAGTTACTTCTACGTTAAAAGCTTATCTATCTAGTTAACTCTGTTCCCTTTCAAACTTTAGCCAAATGTCTGAAATATTTATCTAGGAACATTTCTAATTTTACTTTTATATTTTGGGTACTTTTGCCTACACTCATTTATACCCCATAATTTTCGCTGAGTACACTTTTTACCTCAAAAGTGACCCTAATTAATTTAATTAGGCCATTTACTTATTTCAACTCACTAATACATGCTAATTTACTTAATTACATGTAATTTACTATTTAATTAGGTTAGGGATATTATTGTGATTCATTTGTACCACTTAGGTCTATGTCTGTTCTGTAATGTCAATGGCTATTGTAGCATGTATGTACCCTATCCAATGCAATTATGAATCATGTGAAGCTTATACTTGGTCGGCCATGTGCCAATTATGTAAGGTTGGTTGAGAGTTTCAAAATCATGGTCTAACTCGGGATTCTTAAGTGTGTGCATACACTTCGCTTCCATCTTGCATTTTGTTGTTTGTGTGCTCGAACTGTATAACTGTAAAAATTTATTAAATATTTTTTTTTCAATATCATTGCATTTTGTACTATATTTTTTTATTTACTCTTGTAACTTTAAATATTTGTTAAAAATTTATATAATTTTTTAAAATCTTATGAATCCATAGTGCTTTCAAATCTTATAAATTCTAACAATAAATTCTTTAAATTCTAATTTTTATAAAATTTTAATTATAAAAACATCTAAAAATATCTTTAAAGTGATTGCATTTCTAAATAATTTCTTAAAATCTATATTATCCTTTATTCCAAAATGGTCTATTAAAATTTTAATTCAATACACTCCCTTAATTATGTTATTCATTAAATTAGGAGGCAAATTTTTTGTCCACAAAAAAAAAAAAAAAAAAATTAGTATAATCTTTTATTCTCCCAAGCTTCATTCGCTCACCCTCTTCTTGACGTTCACCCTGTTACCGATTCCTTAAAATTCGAAGAGCTTTCCTTTTATCAGGCAAACAACGTGGGACCAGCCATCATTTTGGGCTAGCCATTAGACTTATCCAGTTGATGTTCCCCATCAACCAAGACTTGTTTTTTTCATGTTGGTGAATGGTGACTCCTGATTTTGAAGTTCCCACCAAGAAAATGCGAGTCAATTCCAACATTGATATGCAACATCATGTGTGGAATTGTAACCAAGCAAGAGAGCTCTGATGGTATCACTGTTACAAGGGGATTTACTGGCATTGGGCTCCGACAAGTGAGGCTATCATGGAATGTGTGAAGAGGGCAGCCATTGAAGCTGGGCTTTAAGAGTGTACAATCACTATAGTTCGTAACTTAGAAAATGTTAGTCAAATCTTCCTGTTAACTAACCAAAAATACATGGACAAAACCCTCTTGATTAAAATTGCAATATGCGGCAACATGCACTAATTCACTGACAGAATTAACGAGATTAAAAGTCGTGAAATTACATATAAATAGAATTATGGGGGTATCAAGAACTAGATTCTATTGATCATTTTCTAAGATTGTCTATAGTAACAACAATTTTCTGGCAGACGTTTCATTCCTACCTTCCACCAGGTATCACACTGCCAAGATCATTAAAGTAACAAAAAGCTAACTGTCCCGACTCTTGTTACAAACCAGTCTGCAAATCATTAAAGTAACTGATAGAGCCCTGTCCAATCTTTTTCTTATTTGGTTCGTCTTCTCCTGTCCCTGTCCCTGCCTCTCTCCCTATCGTGATCATCCCTTTCTCTGCTTCCACTCTTTTCCCGGAGCCTGTCCTTTCCTCTATCACTATCCAAATCATAACTTCTATCTCTTTGCCTCTCTCGTTCCCTTTCTAAATCATGTTCTCTATCTCTGTCTTTGCCTGATGACTTTGGTTGTGGACTACTGCTTCGACTACGGCTACGGAGCCGTTTCCTTGAGACATCAAGCCTATTCCTCCTCTCTGAAGATGTTCTTCCTGCAATATTATAAAGTAACCAGAATAATAAGTTGCATCAACACAGATATAATTTCACATTTTAACAAAAAATTTGCAAGACGGTGGTAGAAGCATGGTTGGAAAAGGTGAAAATGGAAGGGGTGGCAGAAGGAATTAAAAATGGAAATGTATAAAAAGCTTGCATCATCATATTACATGATTCATGCCAAGATACATTGCAGATTTTCAGTCCATGCCCCTTGAGGTCAAATAGGCAATTGCAGCAAGTTACTGAGGTCAAATAGGCGATGATAATTTTGTTTCAACAGGATTGCAGAATGCGCAGATAATAGGACTGTTACTGTTATTTAATTTGCTAGACAATTGTCTGTTGAATAATTAAGTCAATTGCTTCTGTTTGACTTTTATAATAGAAAGATGGATAGAAAGAACTTACTATTGCCTTGACCATCTTCACCATAATCTGATAATCCATACTCCACTTGCAGCCTTTTCCGGTGTGTTGCAACTTTCTTCTCAATTTCTTCCAAATTTTTAATTCCCCTTTCTTCAAGAGACTCGCGATATTCAATTAAAGCAACCTCCAAGCGTCTCAACTTTTGCCTGTATAACAGTCCATCCTAAGCTCCATAAGCATACCAAATATGGGGAAATCTTTTGTCATTTTAGATGAAACGACGTAGTTTTGATAATTTCTTATATTCTCTCTCTTCCAAAAAATTAGGAAGAGAGAGAAAGTGGAGCATAGAGAATGTAAAAAATCACCAATTATCTATCAAAACGATGTCGTTTCATCTAAAATGACATACACTTTTCCCATAAATATAATATAAACAAAAACCTATTACTGAGAAAAAAAAAAAAAAAAAAAAAAACTTTGACATACATTTGAATAGCTTTTGGTCAAAGAAATTTAAAACCACTATCAAATATAAAAGGAAACAAAGAAAAATCAAAAGGGAGCATATGCCGGCAGAATAAAAAAGACATGATCAGTTAGGTAGACAACTTACTAGTAATACTATCAACTATTGAAAAAACGAAAGGGACAGTAATTAAGACAAAATATAATGGCAACCTCTGCTCTTCATTCATTCCACTGTCAGCATGAGCTAAAAAACTTGTATCAGCAGCAGACTCTGATTCATCAGCTTTAATAAGACCATCATCCACATTCTCACTACCAGAAGATGAGTAGCTTAACCCGAGATTTTTTCCACCAATTCTTTGCTCATCGTCACTCTCATCATCATCTCGAGCCCATTTAGAGGCAGGCAAAACTGGTTCATTCTTCTCCTTTTTGGTGAAGGCTTTAAGTTCAGGCTGTGGAAGGGGAAGGGCTGGCACTAAAGGTGCAGACCCTTTGCCTTGTGACTGCAAATCTTCATCCCCATAGTGGTTCCACCCAGACAGTCCCACTGGTTCAGGCTCGGCACTTGTTTCCCGCTGACTACCTAAATATTTCCCTGAACTTGCTTGGTTGTGGGAATATTTCAATTCATCATCTAGTTCATAACCTCTTTGCTTTTCTGCCTCTTCAAGACTTAGCAACCTTGCAACCATCGTTTCTCTACCACCAACAAGTGATAATCCATTGTGTCGGCACCGTCTTTCGAGCTCAGCAAGAGGAAGATTCATTAACTCCTTCGTTGCAGCTCCTCGACCCATTGCCAATGCAGCATCTTGGTTGGTCTTGCCACCAACAACTGTATCTTCGGAAGTGATCTTCTGCTCAATCTCAGGTACATCACCACATATGGAATGAAATGGTGTTACACCAGAGTTCCCAGATCGAAGGAATGTGGCTCTTAAGCCATTCACATAAGCATCTGAAAAGAGAAACCAGTCGGCCCACACTTGCAAGACTTTCAGTACTCGTTCCTGTAACATTTCAGACGAAGATCACAAACAGAACAAGAAAGAATAATACGAAATTAAATCAAGGCAGTCTATGATTGCTCAGCCGACCTTTAGGGCTTCAGCAGTAATACGCCCCATTATGCTACGATACAAGTCATTAAAACTCTCCATTATGTCCGGTAATGTTGCTTCGAACTTGGTTCGATATGCTGATGCATTTCTTACAGGAGCACTACTATTATGAAGAATATCGGAGACAAGCATAAGCCTTGCAATTTTAGTTGGAATAGGGGTTTCTCTAAGTGTCAAGGATTCAGTCAAAACATCAACTATCTGCAGTTAAGAAAAGATTAGGCATATAATAAACGAAGTCTCCTCCAAAAAACACAAAATGAAAGATAATTCAGGAAGATGAAAATATTAAATGATAGCATGAGAACAATATCAACATCGGACAATTCTGTGACCAATTCTGCTGTTTCTGAATTCAGATAATCCGTTTTATTCATAAAAGCTTTGTTTAATTTATATGGTTAATAATGCATACATGGCATTCCAAAACTGTATTAGGTTTATTAATATAGGCATGGTGATATGGGCCCAAGCCCAACAACCGACACTACAAACCCAAGTCCCATTGCAACAGATCCATACATGTGTTTAGAAGGAACAGTGGACCAAGTGATAAGAGCCACAAGTGAGTTACACGAAGAGGAAGATAAGGCTCAGGAGATACAAGCTCAGCAGTCAGAGGAGCAGGAAAGCCCAAAGGGGACTATGGAAGGAGACATGCCGAGAAGAACTAGAAGGAGACTGAGAAGATTAGATGAGGAGAACTATGTGTGGTAGGAGCAAAGCTATTGCAGTTTGTAACCGTAAAGAACCAATTCAACCCAAAAGCTTAAGCTGTTGGGTGAGGCTATATTAATGGTTTTATATATCTCAACACGTCCCTCACACGAGTGCCCAATGGGCTTGAAGGGTAGATGATGGGCCTAAAATAAATAATCCAAGCCCATTAGTATTTTAATTAGTATTTTGGAATTAGTATATATAGAAGTTTAGGGTGATGTTTCTATTATTCATGTATTCAGAATATTTGAAGTGTGGTTTTGAAAAGGATCTCTTGGGATCTCTTTGGCCTAGGTATATTGGCTTGAGAGTGAGTGAGGTCTTTTTGGTGTTTATTTTCTGTATTTCCTTTATATTTTCTGCAATTTCAGATTTATAAAAAAGGGTCAGAGAGAAACGAAGAAAAGAGAAGAGAAGAGAAGAGAGAGAGAGAGAAAGTTGAAATATTATATTCTTGACCTAATTAAAAAGAGGCACTGTACAATACATATATAGAGCTGTAGTTGGACAACTCAGCAAGAAAAGAAATGTTCTAGAATATGTACAGCTCATCCTATTCTAACAGATATAATTACAATAATATCCCTAATATGCCCCCGCAAACTCATGGGTGTGGAGAGAGCTGTGTGGAATCCAGAACCATGAGTTTGGTTCTAATATCAGTAAAGCGGGCAGTAGAGAGAGGCTTGGTGAAGGTGTCAGCAATTTGGTCATAGGCTGGAACATGAGATACTTGAAGTTGTTTAGCAAGGACCTTTTCACGGAGGAAGAAAATATCTAATTCCATATGTTTAGTTCTAGCGTGTAGAACAGGGTTATGAGAAAGTGCAACTGTACTTAGATTATCACAGAAAACAAGAGGCACTTGAGTAGGGACTTGTAGTTCACACAACAATGATTGAATCCAAATTAATTCAGCGGCTGTTAAGGCAAGACTTCTGTATTCTGCTTCGGTACTTGAACGAGCTACAAGAGTTTGTTTCTTTGACCACCAAGAAATCAAATTAGGACCCAGAAAAATACAAGCACCGGATGTTGATCTACGATCATCTGGATCGCTTCCCCAATCTGCATCACAGAATGCAGTTAGAGGCATGGCAGTGGCTGGATCAACAGAATGAAGGAGAAGACCAAAAGAAATGGTTCCATTGAGATATCTAAGAATTCTTTTAACAAGCTTCCAATGCTCCTCAAGAGGTTGACTCATGAATTGACAAGCTTTGTTTACAGCAAAGCTAATTTCTGGTCTTGTTAAAGTTGCATATTGCAAAGCACCAACAACAGACCTATATTGATAAGAATCTGGGTGGTAATCAGCACCAAATCGAGACAGTTTACTGCCAGCAATCATGGGAGTGGATATCCCTTTTGCATCAGCCATATCAGTCTTGACCAAAAGATCTTTAATATATTTTGATTGAGAAAGAAAAAGAGCACCTGAAGAAAGTCTTTTAACTTCAATGCCAAGAAAATAATCAAGCTCACCAAGATCCTTAAGAGCAAACCGAGAATGAAGATGGGAGATAATTTGTTCAATAAATTTGGCATCGTTACCGGTGACAATGACATCATCCACATAAACCAGAATATAAATGCAGTGAGATGTGGTGCGAAGAATAAATAGAGAAGGATCACACCGACTGGTCTTGAACCCCAATTGGAAGAGAGTCTCCTTAAGTTTGTCAAACCAGGCCCGTGGTGCTTGTTTAAGGCCATAGAGAGCTTTGTGAAGTCTACAAACAACAGTCTTGTCATGTGATTCAAAGCCAGGTGGTTGTTGCATATACACCTCTTCCTCTAAAACACCATTGAGAAATGCATTATTTACATCAAGTTGCCTAAGAGTCCAGCCAAATGAAAGAGCAAGAGTTAGTATGATGCGGACAGTTATAGGTTTTATAACAGGAGAAAATGTTTCACCATAATCAAATCCAGGCTTTTGATGAAAGCCCTTTGCTACTAAACGAGCTTTGTATTTATTTACAGAACCATCTGGGTTTTCTTTAATACGAAAAACCCATTTACTTCCTATTGCTTTGCTGCCAGGGGGTAGAGACACTAGGGACCAAGTAGCATTGGCATGTAAGGCAGTAAGCTCATTTTGCATAGCCTCAAGCCACTTAGGATTGGCCAAAGCTTGTTTAACAGATGTAGGCTCCATAGAAGTAACAAGAATAGAAGGTTGAGCTGCTGTTTTGGACCGTGTTGTGATGGATCTAGTTGGTGAAGGAGTGCTAAGAGATGATGAAGGTAAGTACTCTGATGGAGAGGATGATGTTGGAGAAGATGGAGAAGAAAGTGATTCTGGAGTCGATAGTGCAGAAGAAATAGGAGAAGGAACCATGGTAACAGGTAGAGAATTAATGTTATCAGAGGATGAAGTGGCATTAGGAGAAATGTTTTGAGTGAGTGGAGAAGAAGATGAAACATGCGAACTGCCAACCAAAGAAGAGGTGCTGTTAGAGGATGATGCAGTAGAAGGAAGGCTATGAGATGGTTCCTGTTCAGCAAGTGTTTTTAGTATTGGAATGGTGAGACTGAATCCAGGAACTGGATTTTGAGAGGAAGTATCCTTGGAGAACAGAGAAAGATAAGGAAATCTAGTTTCATGAAAAAGCACATCTTTAGAAACATACAATCTGCCATCAGCACTTAAGCATTTATAACCTTTATGACTTGATGAATAACCAAGAAACAAACACTCTAGAGATCTGAATTGGAGTTTATGCTGATTATAAGGTCTCATGTGAGGATAACAAGCACAGCCAAATACCTTGAGAAAGGTGTAATCAGGGATTGTTTTATACAACTTAGTGAACGGAACTTCAAAGTTCAAGGCTGTAGTGGGTAGTCTATTAATGAGATAAACAGCAGAAAGAAAAGCATGATCCCAAAACTTAAGAGGCAAAGAAGCATGAGATAACATTGTTAATCCCATATCAACAATTTGTCTATGTTTCCGCTCAACAAGACCATTTTGATGGTGTGTGTGGGGACAAATAAGTCTGTGAGTGATACCAAGAGTGGCAAGATACTTCGTGAAAGGTCTAAATTCACCCCCCCAATCTGTTTGGACAGCTTTAATGGAAGCTTTAAACTGGGTTTGAATTAATGAATGAAATTGTTTGAACACATCTATTGCTTCAGATTTTTGTTTGATAAGAAAAATCCATGTAAAGCGTGTGTGAGCATCTACAAAGGTTATGTAATAGGAATATCCCATGGTGGACAGCATAGGAGCAGGACCCCAAAGATCACTAAACACCAAGTCAAATGGTTCAGCATAAACAGTAGTTGAGGGAGAAGAAGGTAGTCTATGGGACTTGCCCATACAGCATGCTAGACAGAAATTAAAAGAACTTTTATTACTGAATTGAATGTTACAAGATTTCAAGACAGTTTTTAAAGCCTGATGATGAGGATGCCCTAGTCTATAGTGCCAAAGGGCATAAGATGTGTCTATATCTTGAACACCATTTGTGAAGTAAGCTGAGGATGAGGATGAGGATGAGTCACTTGAATCAGAGAGAGTTGCTGGAAGAACAGTAGAGAAAGAAGATGGAGCACGAGATGATGGTGGATGAAGAGAAATGTCTTTGAACCGATATAATCCATCACTACCAAGAACACCTTCAAGAAGAACTTGGTGAGAATCCTGTGATTTCACAAAGCAAGAGTGAGGATGAAATTCAAAAAAACAAAATTATCTTTGGCAAATTGACTCACACTGACCAGATTCTTTGTTATAGATGGAACCAAAAGAAGATTATTGAGAAATAGAGTAGTGTGTGGTTTTAAAGGAGATGAAAATTGTGAAGAGCCTACTGCTGTTATAGCCAAACCTTGACCATTTCCTAGCATGACTTGATCAGCTCCATTCAGTTGTGTACTTTGAAGAACATTTTGTGGGTCTGAGGTGACATGATGGGACGCCCCAGAATCTGGAAACCACTCCAAACCTTGCTGAGATGATGGAGGAGTAGGAAGAAGGCCTTGCAAGTTATATGGAAAGGTTTGAGTGGTCAATAAAGCATGGGAGGCTGATTTTGTTGAATGCCCTGTTGTTGTGATTGTTGGAGGGTGTTTTGGAAAGTGTTTATGCCAGAGAAAGATGGAATTTGGGACTGATTAACACCTTGTTGTGCTTGAGATGTTTTGGTGAAAAATGGCTGATATAGTTGAGGAGACAAGATGCTTTGATTTGGTGAGAAAGGTGGTGTTTGTGAGGTTAAATATTGAGAATTAGAAGATGGTAGTTGTGTGGGTACAAAAGTAGATGGTGGCTGTGTGGGTACAAAAGTGGGGTCAAAACGATGCCAGCATGAGTGAACCTCGTGTCCAATTTTATAACATAGTTGGCACTGCAAATTACTTCTTCCACGTCCTCTACCTCTGTTTCCCCTTCCATTAGAGCGGCCTCTACCATGTCCAGCTAAATCAGATGTCCCCCTAAATATTGGGAGGCGTTGCTGCATGCTCTGTTCTGAAGACTGAAAAACAGGGGCAAACAGAGACTGGTTTGGGGCTGTGTTAGAGGGTTTAGAAGGAACAGATGCAGTAGGGTGTATATTTGGGTAATGAGTTGCATTAACAGATATTGAATCACTAAGCAAAGACTCTTGATGTTTAAGGAACCTGGACTCTTGAGACAGCAGCTCAATTTCAAGGTCATCAACAGAAAGTGGGCTCTCACGGGCATGGACAGTTGTAATAAAAGAGTCATACTCTTGAGGAAGTCCTTCGAGTATAAGCTCAACTTGTTCTTCATCAGATATTGGAGATCCGATGGCCATGAGTCCGTCTGTGAGTGTTTTAATTCGAGCAAGGTATTCTGAAATATTTCTTCCTCCCTTTTTAATGCTTCGTAACTCTACGCGCAGCTGTCTAGCCTTTGATTTCAGAAGCCCATTAAAGTATTTATGTATTTTCTCCCATACTTGCCATGAATGAACAAGACCCAACACTTTATTCAAGATGGGTTCTGATAGAGTGGTCATAAGCCATGAGAGAAGGGTCTGATCTTGAGTTTCCCAAGCTGTATATGCTAGATTAACTTGATCTGCAGCACGATCTTCCTCAGTAAGGTATCTATGAGGAATTTGTGGGTTGATTAGATAACGTTGAAGCTGGTGAGACTTTATCACTGGTTCAACCAGCTGCTTCCAGACAAGGAAGTTACTCTCTGTGAGTTTTACTGTTATAAGATGGGCAACGAGCCCAGATTTGGATTCGGCGGAAGCCATTTGGTAGGGAAGGGTTTGGTTCAGGCCCTCAAAGAGAGCTCTGATACCATCAGAGAGAAACGAAGAAAAGAGAAGAGAAGAGAGAGAGAGAAAGTTGAAATATTATATTCTTGACCTAATTAAAAAGAGGCACTGTACAATACATATATAGAGCTGTAGTTGGACAACTCAGCAAGAAAAGGAATGTTCTAGAATATGTACAGCTCATCCTATTCTAACAGATATAATTACAATAATATCCCTAATAAATCTCAACCGGTGGATGCACGAAAATTAACGGTTAAGATTTGGTATAAAACTTATAATTCTTACACCGATGTAAGTTGATCCTGATAAGTTCATGATTTGTGACTTAGAACATGTGTGTAGATATTAAAATGTTAATTAAATGCATATCTTTTACCAAATATAAACCCCAATTATTACATGAAAATGAAAGATTTTGAGTTTAAGTGCTAATGGGCTGATTTGTGTATTTTGCAGGCCCAAATTATTAATTTTGTTCAAGAAAAAGAAAGAAAGAAGAAAAGATAAGAAAGATGTGGATGCAAACTTAGCCCAAATAAACAGCAGGAAGTAAAAACAAGTGGGCTGGGTCGGTTTTTAAGCATGTGAAAAGCCCAAAAAGAATTGAGCCCATTCCCAAATAACCTAAGGAGGCATTCGGCTGAGTCTGGTGCATCTTTGTCATTCTTCTCATCACTCGTGCCCTAACCCACAGCCGCTCCATAGCCATTCCTTTCTCTCACAAGCCACAGCTCTCCACTGAACCCATTCTTCTTAACCATCCGTAAAAAGCCCTTGTTCTAGTAACCGGTTCACTTGACCATCGTTCTAGAAGCTCATCTCTAACAGAATAGTGACGTGGAGGTCAGTACAAGCGTGGAAAGAGAAGTTGTTGGGCGAATCCCTTGTGAAATCGTGGAGCTAAAAGTTGGTTGAGGGACCTGCAGCAAGGAAGCAATACATGGAGGTTGCAAGGAGAGGGCCCACAACCCATGCATGTGCGAAGGAGAGTGCTATAAATAGTAGAAGAACAGTGAATGTGAGGATCGATCTTTTTCTGCATTTATCGTTTTCTGAGTTTTCCATAAACGTTTCATTTTGTTCTTTTCTTTTTACTTTCTGTAATGAATACTGTTGGTGCAGCAGTGAGGTTGTCCGGTTGTTAGGACTCTTGCTGCACCTTTGATTTCTGCATTTTTAGTTTTTATTTGAACATTTAGTTGTAGTGTTTAGCTTAACCCTTATGGGTATGAGCTAATTTCATTAAGGTTGGGTGTAGGTACCCGAACCACAGTCTTGAATGTGTGTAAATCTGAGTTGCTTAAAATTGTTTTCATTTTGTTCAACGTTGTGTTAAATTTTACCTATCCTATTTTTGAGGCCTGATTATAGGATAATACTTCAGGATTTAGTCATTGAGAAATGACTAAAGCCAGAACTATGTTGGACACATGGACTTGAGGGTGAAAATTCTCAAGGGATGTTACTCAGAGATGAGAACAGCCTCCATGATATGTTGATTGGATTTAATGTTCATTCCTTCTTTTAGCACTGAGATGTGTGAATTGATGGTAAATGATAATAATGTTTTTAAGAGATTAAAAGCAGCAAGAGAAGGTTCAACACGTGGGAATTGATCTTAAGAAGCTGTTTTAGCATTCATTTGAAGGCTGTGGGGAAGGGGGACTGAACTCAACCTATTTTTCTTCACAAATTTTTCTATACCTTCAGCAGCATTTTCAATCACCATAACCTTATTTAATTTCTAGATATTAATTCCTTTATATAAAAAGAAAAATTGTTGGCTTTTAAATCTGTTTATAACTAAACTCCCAAATCATGTTCTTTAATTTGATTTTATTTTTAAAATTGTGTGCTGATTTACAATCATTAATTAGTTAAGTTAGAAAATTGCAAAAGATCCTTGAGGGAACGATATTTGGGACTCATAAAAGCCCTATATTACTTGTTGTCGCGTATGCTTGCGCGTGTAATTGCACATTGTAGCAAATAACCAACACATCCTATCCCTATATAAGGTAGGATCATTTGACACCGGTGTCAAATTTGAAGTTTGACACCTCATCTGAGAGCCGTTAGATAAAAAAAGATCAATGGTGTCACATGCTTACAAATAAGAGTCGTTGATCTTTTTTTATCTAACGGCTCTCAGATGAGGTGTCAAATTTGAAATTTGACACCGGTGTCAAAGGATCCTGCCTCTCTCTCTCTCTCTCTCTATATATATATATATATATATATATATATATATATATATATATATATATATAACTCTAATTATGTGGCTCTAATATTGTATCATACAATGCTAGTTACTTTGTAAGATAATTAATAATACTCAGTGATGATCTCTTTATTGAAACACGAAGTAGAGTGTATTTTGAACAATAATTAGATTAGCTTAATTTAAAAAAAATAATCGCTTTTTTTTTTTTTTTTTTTGGCATAACTTTCTGAAAGAAAACAATCGTTGCATTACCGGAAGAGCTTGGGGACAACGAGGACCGAAGAAGTAGCACCACAGTCTAGCATCTTCAACCATTGCTTAATACATCGTTTACAATATGAAATGCTTATTTGTAAGGTGACCATCGAATGAAACAAGTGCTGGCTAGTGTAAATTCAATCATCAGCATAAGATACAACTTCAATCATCACAATGCAAAAACAAAATTTGACAATCCAAATGTTTTCTTCTTCACCTCACAAAAAATGGAGATCCCAACAATATGTCTCCCTTCCCACATATGTAAAATTCACCTCATGTTTTTATATCAAGTGTTTCTTGTAGTATGTCTTTTATCTGTGTTCACTCAGAAGGGGGGCAGGAGGGACATCAAGAGTGATACCTGCTTGGATTTGACCCCACCCAATAAGACGCCAATGCTTCTCAACACGTCTACTAAGTGCAATCTTCTCACCCTTGCTAGTGCACACAGGGGAAGTAAGTTGCAACTTAGCCAAGTCATTCTTCACAGCAATAACTCGGGCCCCAGTTGACATTGATCCTATGTTCAACATTAGCATCTCTCCTTTGGCAAGCTTAGATACCTTCCCTTGTCTCTCGGAGCCTTTTGTTCGGACTCCAAGAAGCCGTCGAAGCAAGAAAAAATTTACCTGCAAGACCAAGTGCAAAATTCATCTGTAAATAAAGCTTTTCCAGCACAAAAAGGGGAACTGAGTGTCATCTTTCGCAAGTCATGACAAAAGAAAGTTTGATACATGACATCAAATTAGTAGTAATTGTATTGACTTTAGTGCAGTCCACATCTTGATCACCCCACCTAATCCCATCAGATTGGCAAGGCAAAATAATGGGACATTGACTAGTATGCCACTCTTATGAATAGTATTTACCTGTATGCCACGTTCCAATCAAATTTTGCCAAAATGATACGTCACATTCTCGCTACACCAACAAGCGATAATGGACTGGACACGTGGCAGCATCTGCATGGGTAGCCATTTTCGCTCAGCAGCCTAGCGAGAATGGAAAGGTGCTGACACGTGACAAAAGTACATGCATTCTCGCTGGGCAGCCCAGCGAGATTAGCCACCTGGATAGCTTTTGTAGATGTGGCAGTCTGCTACATTGACCAGCCATTCTCGCTACATAGCTCAACGAGAATGGCTGTCCGTGCAGACGCTACCACTATCCAGTCCATTCTTGCTTGTTGGCGTAGTGAGAATGTGACGTGGCATTTCGACAAATTTTGATTGGAATGTGGCATACAAGTAAATACTATTTATAAGAGTGGCATACTGGTCAATGTCCCCAAAATAATGAACTAAGATATTTTAGAAAGTAAGCTCTTTAATTCAGCAAGTTGATTGACAACCCAACTTCATATGCATAAACTGATAAAGCATTAGACATAGCCACCTACCTCAAGTTCAACAAAAATCTCAGGCAGTGATCCGACCTCTCCGAGTACTTGCCCTACCAACCTGTCAGCACGTGTCAAAGTGGGGTCCATTGTTGTCCCAACACCGATTAGTCCTCCGGGCACAGCAAATTGAAGCTCATTTTGTTCAGCATACAATGAAATTATTCTAGAGTATATGGGTGTGCATCTAATATTTCCACTCTCGTCTTTAACAACAATCCCAGGTCGAACTTCAATGAATTGGTTGACCTTCAAAACACCCTGCAAAGAACAAACTATCAAATGTATTTATAAAGAACATGTCAATATACCTGATCTAAGATTTAGCCCAGGGTCAAGGGGTACATGGCCCCTCAGCCATTTGAAAATTCATCATAACAAACTCAACTGATTCAACACAAAATTGATTCTTTTATTCTGGTTCGGAAATAGAATGGCATACATTGTCTTTCAAGGTATTTTGGACAATTGTATGTACAAAAAAGCTTCCAAAACAATTAATAGGAACACTTGCATATGCATTCACTGCAGACAAAGTCAGATCAGTGCAAATCAAGCATGATATTTGGAAATTTAACAAAAGACTTACCCTCAGAATGCTTCCACCAGCTACACCTCCTTTTACTTCATCAACCTCAAAACCAGGTTTATTGACATCAAATGATCGAATCACTATCATATTAGGTGGAGAAACAAAGTTCCTTTCAGGAATTGGGATCTTTTTCACGATATATTCACACACAACATCAATATTATACTTCAATTGTGCTGAAATAGGTACTACGGGTGCACCATCAGCAACCGTTCCCTGGTAAGCCATTAAAAAAGGGGAATATCATTAAGTTATTAAAAAAAGATTCACTTGTATAGCAGAAACCTCTTCATAGAAAACTTACTTGTATAAACTTAGATATTGCTTCATGCTGATTGATAGCTACATTTTCTTGAATCAAGTCTACCTTGTTCTGAAGGATTATTATGTGCTGTAGACGCATAATTTCTACAGCAGCTAAATGCTCAGAAGTTTGTGGCTGCTGGGCAGCTTTCATTAGCAGCTATCAGTAGTAAAGCTCCATCCATGATTGCTGCTCCATTAAGCATTGTAGCCATGAGAATATCATGTCCCTACAGAAACCAGAAAAATAAAAATAAATATCATACAGATGTAAAAGCAAGCATATATTTAATGCTTTAGCAATCATTGGTGACCTGTAAGGCTGTAACTACCTGACTTATAGAACAGATACCCACAGAAAAATGAAAATCTCACACCATAAGGAAATATATGCATAAGTATTAAGTACATATACACACAGTACAATACCCAAATCTTCTTGGGATTGAA
>JAVKPL010005097.1:0-23088 GCA_032173675.1 Gastrolobium villosum | reverse complement strand
TAACACCAGATCTAGCCAACAAGTTATCAAACTGCTTGTTACAAAAATGAGTGCCTCCATCACTTATTATGGCCCTAGGTACACCAAACCTGGTGAATATGTTCTTTCTTAAGAAGTTCATAACCACCTTAGCATCATTAGTGGGAAGAGCATCATTAGTGGGAAGAGCAACAGCCTCAACCCACTTGGAGACATAATCAACCGCAACAAGGATGTATTGGTTGGAGAAGGATGAAGGAAATGGTCCCATAAAATCTATCCCCCACACATCAAATAATTCTACCTCTAATATGCTGTTTAGAGGCATTTCATTCTTACGGGAAATGTTTCCAGCTCTTTGGCATTTATCACATTTTTCCACATAGTCCCTTGCATCCTTGAATATAGAAGGCCAATAATAACCGCCTTGAGCAGTCCGATTACCTCCAAAGTGTCCTCCATAGTCTGACGCATGGCAGTGCCACAGGATCTCATGAACTTCAAATTCTGGCACACACCTTCTTATAATTCCATCAGCACACTGGAAGTACAAGTAAGGATCATCCCAATAAAATCTCCTTGCATCTCTAAGGAACTTCTTCTGTTGTTGCCTAGTAAGGTTGGGTGGCAGCTCTTTTATCACTTTGTAATTGGCAATATCTGCAAACCAAGGAGGTAGGAATATAGCCATTACTTTTTCATCAGGAAAATGATCATTTATTTCTTTCTCGGGACCATCCTGTAATTCTTTTTCCTGAATTCGTGACAAATGATCTGCCACTTTGTTCTCCACTCCAGCCTTATCTCGAATCTCCAAGTCAAACTCTTGTAATAAGAGCATCCACCTGAGCAAACGAGGCTTTGCATCCTGCTTATTCATCAAATACTTGATAGCAGAGTGGTCAGTAAACACTATCACCTTGGAACCCAACAGATAAGATCTAAATTTGTCTAATGCATATACTACTGCTAGCATTTTTTTTTCAGTGGTGGCATAATTTACTTGTGCCTCATTTAAAATTTTGCTAGCATAGTATATAACATGTAACAATTTATTCTTCCGTTGGCCAAGGACAGCACCTATAGCATAGGCACTAGCATCACACATGAGCTCAAAAGGTAAACTCCAGTCAGGAGCTACTAGAATGGGAGCTGTAGTGAGCTTTTCTTTCAACAAATTAAAAGCTTCAAGGCATGCATCATTAAATTGAAACTCAGAATCTTTTTCTAAAAGTTGGCTTAAAGGTTTAGCAATTTTAGAAAAATCTTTTATGAATCTCCTATAAAACCCAGCATGTCCTAGAAAACTCCTAATACCAGTCACATTATTAGGAGGAGGCAATTTCTCAATTAACATCAATTTAGCCTCATCTACCTCAATCCCTTTTTTAGATATTTTATGTTCTAGGACAATTCCCTCCTGTACCATAAAATGACATTTCTCCCAGTTAAGTACAAGATTTGTGTTTTGGCATCTTTTTAACACATGAGTTAAATTTAACAAGCATACATCAAAACAAGAGCCAAAAACAGAGAAATCATCCATAAATACCTCAAGGATTTTCTCCACCATATCAGAAAAAATGGAGAGCATGCACCTTTGAAATGTGGCAGGTGCATTACATAGACCGAATGGCATCCGTCTATAAGCAAAGACTCCAAAAGGGCAAGTGAAAGCTGTTTTCTCTTGGTCTTCTGGTGCTACTGGAATTTGGTTGTATCCAGAATATCCGTCCAAGAAACAATAGTAGTTGTAACCTGCCAATCTTTCCAACATTTGATCAACAAAAGGAAGTGGAAAGTGATCTTTCCTTGTTGCAGCATTTAACCTTCGGTAGTCCACACACATTCTCCAACCAGTAATAGTTCTAGTTGGAATAAGTTCATTTTTCTCATTATGAACTACGGTGATACCTCCCTTTTTCGGAACAGTCTGCACTGGGCTTACCCAAGCAGTATCCGAAATTGGGTAAACCATACCAGCATCAAGAAGCTTTACAACTTCTTTCCTCACAACCTCTTTCATTGTTGGATTGAGTCTTCTTTGCTGTTGCCTTACTGGTCGGATTTCATCCTCCACGAGAATTTTATGTGTACAGAATGAGGGATTAATACCCTTCAAATCAGAAATTGACCACCCTATGGCAGTCTTGTGCTCTTTCAACACTTGAATCAGTCTTGTTTCTTGTTCAGAAGACAACCCTTTGCTAATGATAACAGGGTAAGTCTCTTCTTCCCCCAAGAAGATATACTTGAGAGTTTCCGGAAGTTCCTTCAACTCAACCTTTGGGGCACCATCTTCCTTGTCAGAATCTTTCTTTTCAAGGATTTCAAATAACTCATTTTTCTCTTCCTTGAAAAGAATCATTTCCTGCCCCACAGGTGGTTCAGTAGATTGTTGACTAGAAGATACTTCTTCTTCCACCACTTGCTCAATGATATCAAGTCGGAAACAATCGCCCTTATCAGAAGATTGTTTCATGGAGTCAAAGACATTGATGGTGATGGTCTCATCATTCATCCTTAACTCTAACCTGCCATTTTCCACATCAATCATGGCTCGAGCAGTGGCCAAGAAAGGTCTTCCCAATAATAAGGGCATTTCAGTACCCTCTTCCATGTCTAATACCACAAAATCAGCTGGGAAAATGAACTTATCCACTTTAACAAGAACATCTTCAATAACACCACTTGGTCTCCTCAAAGATCTATCGGCAAGTTGCAGAGAAACCATAGTGGGTTTTAACTTAGTAATTCCCAGAGATTTGCAAACTGATAAAGGCATCAGGTTAATACTTGCCCCAAGATCACATAATGCTCTGCCAACATCAGTGTTACCAATAGCAATTTGAATATTGAAGCTTCCTGGATCACTTAGTTTGGGTGGAAACTTCTTTTGTATGATAGCACTACACTCTTCAGTGAGTGTCACTGTCTGGCACTCTTGCAGCTTATGTTTTCTTGACAACAAATCTTTCATGAACTTGGCATAGTTGGGCATGTTAGACAAAGCTTCAGCAAATGGTATGTTCACATGTAATTTCTTGAAAATATCAAGAAATCTTGAATATTGCTGTTTTTGAACATCTTTCTTGAATCGTTCTGGATAAGGTGCCATAGCCCTAACATATTCAGGATTTAGTTCAAATTTCTTCTTGTCAGCAGCAATAATTTGTGGCTCTTCTTCTTCATTTTTTTTAACAGGTCCTTCAGTTTCAGAAGGAATTACCACTTCTTCTGGCTCTTTGGCATTTTCATCGGCTTCCACATTTGTGATTGGCTTTGGTTGAGTGACCTCCTTAGGCTTTGTTGGAGGAGTCAACACCTTACCACTTCTAGTAGTTATTGCCAAACAATCATCCTTCGGATTAGTGACTGTATTACTAGGAAATGTACCTGGAGTTCTTTCAGCCACCTGTTTCGCTATCTGGCCAATTTGGTTCTCCAAATTTTTGATAGAAGCTTGTGTATTCCTAGTGTTTACTCGAGTCTCCTCCATAAAAGCATTTGAATGTTGAGCCATTTGTCCCACTAGCTTTTCTAAATCAGAAGGTTCCTTTGGTTGAACTGGTGGTGGTTGCAAATAATTATTGGATTTGAAATCAAGACCAGTACCTTGCACCCTCCACTGGAAATTATTGTTTCCTGGATGAGAATTCTGATTTCTTGAAATATTATGTGGTTGGGGTCGCTGGTCATACCACACACCATTTACTTGCACCTGTTGAGGAGGATCATCAGATAATAATGTTGGACATTCATTAGACTCATGATCGTCCTTACAATATTCACAAACAACTGCAGCAGCTTGAGCTTGTACATTAGAAAACTGCATCTTATCTACCCTTGAGGTTAGATTTGCTAATTGTTGTGATAACAATTTATTCTCAGCTAGAACCGCATCATTATTATCTAGGTGCAGAATTCCCTTCTTAGGCTTGGCTGTCAAACCTTCATTTTCGTTGGCAGCCATTCTTTCAATTAACTCAAGAGTCTCATTTGCTCTCAAGGATTTGATGCTACCACCTGCTGCACCATTCAATACCATCCGCACTTCAGGTTTACACCCATTGAAAAAAATTCTGACTTGATCACCATTAGTCATGGGGTAATGAGGACATCTCCTCATCAGATCCTTGAAGCGGTTCCATGCTGCACATATTGTTTCACCTTCAGCCTGGGTGAAATTGGTGATATCATTCACCATCTGGTTAAACCTCTCCATGGAAAAGAACTCAGCAAAAAATTTATTTGAAAGACTCTCCCATGATGGAATACTTCTTGCTGGTTGTCTTTCCAACCAATTCAAAGCTTTCCCCTTTAGAGCAAAGGGAAACAGTCTCAGCCTGACTGCATCATTGGACACCTGGGGGTGTTTAGTGGAGTCACAGATCATCAGAAATCTGTCAATGAACCTGTGAGGGTCCTCATCAGCCTCTCCACCAAACTGAGCTCGCTCTACCAGTTGAATATTGGCAGATTTGAGCTCCCAATTGTTGCCCGCTTCTGGATGAATAATGCTTGAATTAGGTCTGTTGAATGTTGGTGTGAGGATTGTATCCATGAGTGGATTGTCCACTTCATCATTGTTCCCAGCCATTGTTTTTGCTTCTTCGAACATAATTCCCAACTCGTTGAATGCAAGCTTTTTTCGAGCAAGTTTTATGTTCCTCTTTTCTGCTCTAGTGATCTCCAAATTAAGTGGAAATTCTGGGAGAGTACCTCGCATACAACTTCAGAAAAGAGATCAGTAGCACTATTTAAATAAAAATAAAAAACAAATAATTGAATAAAATATTCACAAATATTCACAAATCCAATCTTAAAGATCAAGATTATATGATATCAGAAATGCCAATCCCCGGCAACGGCGCCAAAAACTTGATGCTCTCCGGCAAGTATACCGATCGCACAAGTAATAAAGTGATAAATAAAGTTCGTCTCCACAGGGATTAGATCTAATATCAAGTAAAAAATTTCTTAAAGAATGGAAGTTTTCAAATAGGGTTTGTGTGACAAATATTGTCAAATTGAGTGAAATTAAAAATAAAGACTTGTTTTTGTGTTTTTGAATTGAAAAAGAAAATAATACAATTGAAAATTGATTTGTAGAAAAATATGAGAAAAGTATTGTAGCCAGGGTTCATTCACCAAATGATCCCCGCTTTTTACTCCGAATTGATTTATAATAATCATTTATATAATCACTCAGATAAATTATCATCTAAAAGATTTAATAGTTAACCCTCAATTCCTTGCAGGGTTAACCCTTTAATCCCATGAGAAACCCCAATTCCTTGCAATGTTTCTCATGGGATCAAGCAATGGGCGTGATAATTTAAGCATCTGCAATCGTATACACGTCTATTCCTAGCACGCATACAGATTGTTATCTTACCCCCTTTCGAGATCAAAATCCCAATATTCCTATCTAGGATTTTGATCCTCAGAATATCCCCAAATATCAGATTGATCAATTCTAACAAAGGGAATATAAAATTCGCACAGAGTAAAGATAAAGATAATTATATAAATTAAAAATCACAAATCAATCCTTCATGTCAAGGGTTCACATATGGATCGTGACCTTGACTACAATAAAAATGGTCTAGCCGATCAACATCATGATCGCTGATCTAAAATTCAACATAAAATTAAAACAAAAGATAAAGAAATACTAGATGTAGATGAAGAACGAAGAACATCCAATGCCCTTCTCCTCCAATCTCCAGATCTGTCTCTTAACCTGTATCTGTGTTTTTCCTTTTTTTCTGATCTGCCAAGTCTGCCTGACCTAATTCAGCAAATGTCCTTTTTATAATATTCTTTTCTCCTTCCAAAAATGTCCTCATAAAACACGGAGATCTGTTCCCGCAAACCGGCGCTAGTTGGCGCCGAATTGGCGCACGTTTGCGCCACTCCTCATCTTGGCGCTGGGTGGCGCCATTCTTCACTACATATGGCGCTAGTTGGCGCCATTTTCACTATTCATGGGCGCTAACTAGCGCCAACTTCCTTTTTCTTTTAGGCGCTAGCTAGCGCCAATGCACTGACTTACGGCGCTAGCTTGCGCCATTTCCTTTGTAAATTGGCGCTGGCTTGCGCCAACCTTCTGTGTTATTGCGCTGAGAAGCGCCACTTTCTTTCGTAAATGGGCGCTAGGTTGCGCCAACCTTCTGTGATATTGCGCTGAGCAGCGCCACTTTCTTCATGAGTGGGCGCTAGGTTGCGCCAAGGTTCTGTCTTGTTGCGCTGAGGAGCGCCACTTTGTTGCTACCTCGCGCCACTTTGATGTCCTCGCTGCAAAGTTCGTAACCTGGTGCGGTTTTGCGTCAGTTTGGTGCTGACCCGCGCCATGCTTGGAACTCATAGTGTGCTATAACCGTGGAAAATTGCATTAACAGGTTTTTTTATAATTCTTCATTTATTTTCCCTGTAAAAATACAATTAAAAGGTGAATATTATTGACATTCAAAGAATCAATATAATTAGCAAATATGTATTTAATTTGCTCTCTTATGACTCAATTCTTGTCAATTTTATCACAGAAAAATCACACTTGCCAGAGGCACATCAGTCTCGAAAGTCGGGATACTGCCGGAGAATTTCGTCCTCTCCCTCCCATGTGCACTCCTCAGAAGTACGTCCAGTCCACCGCACTTTGACCATTGGAATAGTCTTGCTCCTTAGCTGCTTCTCGCCACGATCGAGAATCTTGAGTGGTCCAACGAGAGTCTTTAGGTTCTCCCAAACCTCCACATCATCCGGTTGCACCACGTGCGAAGGATCCGCTATGTGTTTTCGAAGCTGAAACACGTCGTGGATGTTGGCCAAGTTCGGAGGCAAGGCAAGCCGGTAGGCAACTGGTCCTGCTCTACCAAGGATCTGGTATGGCCCAATAAATCTCGGGCTCAGCTTCCTCACTCCCAAGGCCCGACCAACACCGGTGACAGGTGAAAGTTTCAGAAACACGTGCTCACTCTCACTGAACTCCAGTGGACGATGCTTGACATCATAGTAACTCTTCTGGCGATTCTGCACATGCTTCAACTTTCCTCTGTTCATCTGGATTTGTTAAGTTGTATCTTGACAAAGTCCAAGCCAAAAAGCTCTTTATCTCCAACCTCAGACCAGCAGGTAGGATTCCGACACCTCCTACCATACAACGCCTCGTAGGGTGCCATGCCCAGGCTAGCATGAAAACTGTTGTTGTACGAAATTTTCACCAACGGAAGGTACCTATCTCATGCTGAACTCTGCTCCAACGTGCAAGCCCTCAACATGTCCTCCAATGTCTGGATGGTCCGCTCATTCTGTCCGTCAGTCTGAGGGTGATAGGCGGTACTCAATCTCAAGTGTGTACCAAAAGCTCCCTGTTGCGCCTCCCAGAACCGAGAAGTGAACTTCGGGTCCCTATCACTGATGATACGCTCTCGCTCATGGCGAGGTTGGTAACCCCTCTGGTTACTTCTCCTTCGGTCTGGGGACCTGCTATGCTGGCGGTGTCTCCTGTTGTTCCCAGCGCCGCGTGTATTATCGCCTACGCGTCGCCGAGCTCCAACTTTGATAAGTTCGCCAATCTCATCTTTGAGATGTCTACATTCTTCAGTACTGTGGCCGTTGCTGTGGTGGCACTTACAGAATACGGTGCCTTCACGGGTTTGCTGTTGGTGCTTCAAGCTGTCTCGCCATTCTTCTTTGTATTTCATCTGCAGGACGCTGTGATTCTGGCGCCCTGATACGCCTCGCCCCAAAGAGTGGTCGACGTATTTGGACGATTTGTGGCCCTTCCGTCGTTCTTCACTGCGATCTTTGTCTTTGTCACCTTTCCTTTCTTGGGTGTGGGCCTCTTCCACCCGACTTCCTTTGTATTCTTCAATGTGCATAAACTCCTGTGCTTTCCTTTTTACCTCTTCCAGGTCGTTGATTTCGTGGCAAGCAAGTTCGTAGGCGAATGATCCTTATAGCAATCCTGACAGGAGGATATGTACTTGCACTTTAGGGTCTAGGCCCTGTACTTGCAGAGCTTCCTTAATAAACCTGTCTAGAAAGGACCTGAGGGACTCTCCCGGTTGTTGGCGTACTTTTTCAAGGAGTGGACGGACTTGGGCACAGGATGGCTGGTGGAAAAGTGGGTTTGAAATTTACTCGCCAAGTCATCCCATGACGCGATGCTGCCGGTTGATAACCTGGTATACCAGGTTAGGGTCTTCCCGCCGAATAGCGTAGGAAAAGTCCTGCACATTAAGAGGTCGGTCTCTCCATGAAAGGTCATTACGGCTTCAAACTTCTGAATCCATTCAAAGGGATCAGTGTCCCCAACGTAAGTGACAATATTGGATGGTCCCTTGAAACCGAGGGGTATGGGTGGCTACGGGCCGGTTGTGAACGATGGGCGTGTGGGATGGCTCTTGGGACTGCAATGGGGGGAGGCATTCCAAAGTGGACTCCCAGTGGCGAGGGTTGATTTGCCACTAAATTTTCACCTTGTATTTCACGTAATCCTACATGATGTTGTAATGGTGCTTGTGGTTGTGGGCCAACCGATTGTAGCACTGGGGGGAGGAGTTCGCCAGTAGCTCGCCTAGCTGGTGCTGAGTGCATGGATGGTGGAGAGTTTGACTGTACTATTTGCACGTGACCATCTGGGGTAACTGCTCTAGCTTGTTCAGCTCTTCTGGTGGTGACAACTATATTTGGTTATGTAACTGTGTAATGCGTCTTGCGGATTTTAGCAAGAGAATGGGAATTGAAGTTTATGGTTTCCCACAGACGGCGCCAATGTACGGTTAAAACCCACCGCCCACTATGTACCCCTTAGGGTATCAGTCACTATATGGATGATAACTATAGCTGAGGTAATGACCAGGCTATAAGGTATCATTCCAAGTTTGTGATAAACTAGTAACAACAATAGGGAATAGTGTGTATATAAGATTAAATCAGAATGGGTATAATAACAGTACATAAGATAAGATCCCTCCACTGTATGTGAAGGATGGTATTTATAGAGGCCCCCTGTGCAGGTTGGTTAGGGGTCCTCATGTGGAGGTCAACTCTCCTTGGGGTTCGCTATGAAGAGCTGACATAGCAGGAGGGGGCAGTGATACAGTGCCTGCTCCTGGTGATGGGAGCAGGCGACATCTTATGGCGTATGGGGCGACTTGCAGAGAGATGGGGTCCCTAGGTGAGACATTTTGGTGTCTTATTTGGGAATGCGAGCCGCCTTGGGGGAAGCGTTCGGAGCATGTTGGTAGGTGATGTGCCTCTAGCAAGTTTTGTTTTCCTAGCCAAAAATAATAGGAATTCAATCATAAAAGAGCATGTTTTGTTTATTAATTGCTTTTATTATTTAGTTTTTATATTTTTTGTTTATTTCTTATTTTTTATATGATTTTTATAGGTTAAAGTGTGAAAGAGATTTAAGAATTTGAAAAACAAGGAAGGGAAGACCGCACGAGAGACCAAACAAGGCGCCAAAGGAGGGGCATTTTCGAGAATTGCGAGGAAACCCTAATTGGTGGCTATATAAAGGGGTCCTTGTAACACCCCGTGTTAACCCGGTTTGTTAACATACTATCGTATTAAGCCACGCTTAATTAAAATACGGAATAACATTTTCTTTAATTCAATTATGACGTCATTATACTTAGCCAAGTTGATTACTTAATCAATTTCATAAAATATCGCCTGTATATAAATTGCAAGACAACTAACTGAATACCTCTTATATAAATATTAAAGTGAATATCTAAAGTCATGGATCTACAACACGTAGTCCGGATAATATCCTGATACATTAATCAACTAATGTCTGAAAACATAAAGACAAGTCAATGTGGCATCGACAAACCCCATGCTCACCAAATAAGGAAACAATGCCCAACATCAGTCTCAACCGCGACAATAATGACATGAAGCTAAAATCATAAAAATAGTAAACAGCATCCGGCATCAGCTCATAACAGCATATCATCATAAGCAGCATAAAACATACATCAACTAGGCTCTAGCATCCTGCCACAAGGAGTCTCAGCCCCTGGGTTCCCTGAACCTGAAATAAGCGTCCCCAACCGTGGGGTGAGTTCTCTAAACAAGAAATCTTAGTAAGATAAGGGGTCCTCAAGGATCTTCCACCCCAAGCTCAATTACATGTGTAATATAAGTCCCAAAAGCATTATTAGGTGGGCTTCCAAACAGCTTCTTGGGCTAATAACATTATTAGGCCCAATACCTTTAAAGCTAGTCCATCATGACTACAAGGTGTTAGTGTGTGACCCATTAGGTCCAACTTAGCTACTGACATAACTGGGCTTGGGCCCAACAAGCCCACAACCCAATTAATGACAACACAGAGCACTAGCAATGCTTTGTTGCCCCAGAACTAGTCAGATTAATGACTTGATCAACCTATTGCACATATTTGGTTACCGTATGTATTTCCCTTCGTCTCGGTTATCTTCCCATTAACCTAGGGTAAGGAAATGTATCAACTCCTGCGGTTTAGGGTAAGCTTTATTCGAAATAGGGAATCTTCAATTTACTGACTCTAAAGGCAGATCATCTCATGATCTCTTTTACTATGCATAGATTCCCGAGTCCCTGTAAATGTCATCCCGATTTCTCCGGTTTACAGATAACCTAATCTCTCACAGAGATTTGACGAATTCTTTCAGCTTATTACCCTAGCCCTGTGCCCTTTAAGGACACGCCCAACAGTATACCTATGAGTCTCCATGTTTCAGGCAGACGAGGTATACAATCAAAACATGCCTTCAAGAACATAGTCTAGGTAATAACTTCTGGTCTAAGGAAAGACACACCCAAACATAAAGAGATTACTCTAATGACACTATCTGTGAGATTTCCTCATAGAGTCTCTTTTTGGGTCTGTTCAGTGCGAGCTATACTCTTATAGGTCCACCCACGACTTTAGCTAAGATATCTCCATATCTGCAGCTCATGAGGTCTTTACCTTGTATCCATATACAAGTAGATAAGTCGTACTAGTCTTTACTCGAGATCACTGATCCCCAAACTCAGTGTCTCTAGACTAGGAACATATAATTAGGAATAGACATGCAATATCCTTGAATCCTCATGATCGTGATCTCATCACAAATACTCAAGAGATACCTGTTCCATTCCAAGGGGTTTATCCAGTTCGTTCATATAATATTAACAGTAATATCGAGACACAATATGAAACTGAATAAATAGTGCTTTCATTTATTTGCGACAAACAAAGTTCTACATCTAGTGTCCTTTATTTAATCAAAAGATTGTCTCTAGGACACCCATATGCTAACATTGCCCGCCGCTCCACTGCCACTGTTACTTCCTGAAATAAAGTCCCCAAGATGGGGTGATATATACGAATATATCTCAGTAACCCAGAGGTTCTGGAGAAAACTCCGCCCAATGGTTCACTTCGATGCATATAAATAATATAAAGAAACATTTCTTAAAATGGGATATAGCAAGGGATTTAGAGAAAATAGGGGAATATCAGAATACAAACAACGACGAAGCGGGATGGTAGCTACCAATACCACACGACATCCTCGGCATATATAAGCCTATGGGTATCATCGAAGGCGTGTTCCTAGAACAACCAACCAAGGTACCCCTCCCATCCATATACACCTGAGACTTCCTAGTGTGCTCCTATCCGGATTACACACCACGACCCTAGGTCAACTGGAACTCCCTCTCAGAGACCTATCCAGTGGAAGTCCGAAACTGCCCGAAGGCTCCTTCATAAATGTGTTGGAGGATCCATGTGATGGATCTTGTTACTTGGAGGATCCTTGTGAAGGATCCTGTTACTTGGAGGATCCTTGTGAAGGATCCTGTTACATGGAGGATCCTTGTGGCGGATCCTGTTACTTGGAGGATCCTTGTGAAGGATCCTGTTACTTGGAGGATCCGTGTGAAGGATCCTGTTACTTGGAGGATCCTTGAGAAGGATCCTGTTACTTGGAGGATCCATGTGAAGGATCCTGATACTTGGAGGATCCTTGTGAAGGAACTTGTTACATGGAGGATCCTTGTGATGGAGCCTATTACTCGGAGGATCCTTGTGAAGCATCCTGTTACTTGGAGGATCCTTGTGAAGGATCCTGTTACTTGGAGGACCCTTGTGAAGGATCCTGTTACTTGGAGGATCCTTGTGACGGATCCTGTTACTTGGAGGATCCTTGTGACGGATCCTGTTACTTGGAGGATCCTTGTGAAGGATCCTGTTACTTGGAGGATCCTGGTGACGGATCCTGTTACTTGGAGGATCCTTGTGAAGGATCCTGTTACTTGTAGGATCCTTGTGAAGGATCCTGTTACTGGGAGGATCCTTGTGACGGGTCCTGTTATATGGAGGATCCTTGTGAAGGATCCTGTTACTTGGAGTATTCTTGTGAAGGGGCCTGTTACTTGGAGGATCCTTGTGACGGATCCTGTTACTTGGAGGATCTTTGTGAAGGATCCTGTTACTAGGAGGATCCTTGTGACGGATCCTGTTACTCGGAGGATCCTTGTGAAGGATCCTGTTACTCGGAGGATCCTTGTGATGGATCCTTGTGAAGGATCCTGTTACTCGGAGGATCCTCGTGTCGGATCCTGTTACTCGGAGGATCCTTGTGTCGGATCCTGTTACTCGGAGGATCCTTGTGAAGGATCCTGTTACTAGGAGGATACTTGTGAAGTATCCTGTTACAGGGAGGATCCTTATGACAGGTCCTGTGACATGGAGGATCCTTGTGAAAGATTCTGTTACTTGGGGGATTCTTGTGAAGGAGCCTGTTACTCGGAGGATCGTTGTGAAGGATGTTGTTACTTGGAGGATCCTTGTGTAGGATCCTGTTACTTGGAGGATCCTTGTGATGGATCCTGTTACTTGGAGGATCCTTGTGAAGGATCCTCTTACTTCGAGGATCCTTGTGAAGGATCCTCTTACTTGGAGGATCCTTGTGACGGAACATGTTACTGGGAGGATCCTTGTGGAGGATCCTATTACTGGGAGGATCCTTGTGAAGGAGCCTGTTACTCGAAGGATCCTTGTGAAGGATCCTGTTAGTCGGAGGATCCTTGTGAAGGATCCTGTTACATGGAGGATCCTTGGGACGGATCCCGTGACATGGAGGATCCTTTTGACGAATCCCGTTACTTGTAGGATCCTTGTGACGGATCCCGTTACTTGGAGGATCCTTGTGACGGATCCCGTTACTTGGAGGATCCTTGTGACGGATCCCGTTACTTGGAGGATCCTTGTGAAGGATCCTATTACTTGGAGGATCCTTGTGACGGATCGTGTTACTTGGAGGATCCTTGTGAAGGATCCTGTTACTTGGAGCATCCTTGTGAAGGATCCTTGATAACACATATTTTGTTACACATATTTATTAATCTTGGTTGGTATTTTTAGGTTTTATTTGAATTAAATAAATGTCTTTTGGGTCAAATCAGAATTCTAGATTTTAATTGGGGTTAATTGATTTTCGTCATAATTTTTCAGATTTACACTACTTTCGTATTTTGACCATATCTCCCACTATAGATGTCCGATTAACTCCATTCTTGTTGCGTTTTGCAGCTAACAGATAGGGCTACAATCACTATTTCAGCTACTGAAGCCCAATTCATATGGGAAGATGGTCTAGACCTGAGCCCAAGATGACGTGTTTTTGTTAAAATTTTATTTTGACGTTTGGACATGTAATTTAGGTTTATTTTATTTTATTTTGCATTTTGGACAAATGGGCCAATCTGAGTTGAGCCCTATCCCGTTTTGGGTAGGGGTATATGAAGGCAAAGAAGGAAACATTAGGGCATTATGTACTTTTTGAAATGGAGGATATACTTTTTCTCTGAAGTGTTCTTCGCGTTCTTCATCTTTTTCTTCTTCTTTCTTTATTTTTAATCATGTTTATCCTAGCCATGCTAGGCTAAACACCCTTTTAATCAACCTAAGGGGAAGGGATCTTATGGATCTGTCTAGAGGATCTGCGATCAATCTCTAACCATATTCGTTTCTTTACCCTAACTCAGATCAATATCTTGCGATTGTGGATATTCGACTGAGGTTCGCGATTGCGATTATGGGTGAAGAATGATCATCATATTTGATGATCTGATTAACCTCAATTGGAAATAAGTATTGTGATTCAATTAAGATTAATCGTGAATTTGGTATCCTTGAATCCTCATGATCGTGATCTCATCACAGATACTCAAGTAATACCTATTTTATTCCAAGGGGTTTATCCAGTTTGTTCATAATATATTAACAATAATATCGAGACATTATATGAATTAGGATAAAGAGTGCTTATTATTTATTTGCGACAATAAAGGTCTACATCTAATGTCCTTATTTAATCAAAATATTGTCTCGACGACACCCATATACTAACAGTTCATCGCGACGTGGCATTTCAGTGGGAGGGCCGTGATTTCTCGGTGGATCTGATAGGATTGCCGATGGCCAACTTGGAGATTATTCTGGGCATGGATTGGTTTTCCAGGAATTATGTGATGATTGACTGTTATGCCAAGCGAGTGGTGATATCTCTGTGTGACTCCACAGCCAGTTCCCTGCCTTACATTTCGTTGCTGCAGGCTAGGAGAGCCTCGAGAGAAGGGGCATATGGTTATGTCATGTTGGAAGGTTTGGTGAGTGGGACACAGGAGGATATCACTGGCATTCCTGTGGTGAGGGAGTTCCTCGAGGTGTTTCCTGAGGAGATTCCTGAGTTTCCGCCACAGAGGGAGATAGAGTTCTCCATAGATCTGTTGCCTGGTGTGGGGCCTATTTCATTAGCTCCATACCGGATATCGCCACCGGAGTTGGCGGAGCTGAAGAAGAACATTGAGGATCTTTCGGCGAAAGATTTCATTTGACCGAGTGTGTCTCCGTGGGGAGCACCGGTCATCTTTGTGAAGAAGAAGGACGGGACAATGCGATTGTGCACCGACTACAAGCAGCTGAACAAGGTGATAATCAAGAACAAGTATCCCCTTCCGCGTATTGATGATTTGTTGGATCAGCTCAGGGGTCCTTGCGTGTATTCGAAGATTGACCTCCGGTCCGGATACCATCAGATTCGGGTGAAGCCGGAGGATATCCCTAAGACCGCATTTCGTTCGAGATACGGTCACTTTGAGTATTTGGTGATTCTGTTTGGACTCACCAATGCACCTGCAGTGTTCGTGGATTACATGAACTGGATTTTCCAGCTGTACCTAGATAAGTTTGTGATCGTCTTCATTGATGATATTCTGATTTAGTCCAAGACGGAGGAGGAGCATGTTGAGCATCTGAGAATTGTGTTGCAAGTGCTGAAGGAGAAAAAGTTGTATGCTAAGCCTTCCAAGTGTGAGTTTTGGCTCAAGTCTGTGAAGTTTCTTGGGCATGTGATTTCTGCTGAGGGAGTTACAGTGGATCCAAATGAGATTAAGGCAGTGATGGATTGGGCGAGACCCAAAACTGTTTCTGAAGCTAGGAGCTTCTTGGGTTTGGCCGGGTACTACAGGAGGTTCATTGAGGGATTCTCCAAGATGGTCTTGTCGTTGACTCGCCTTACCCGAAAGGAGACTCCGTTTGTGTGGACTCACGAGTTTGAGGAATGCTTCCAGGAGATTGACTACCGCACCTGTGTTGATCCTTCCTGATCCTGATGAGTAGTTTGAGCTTTACTGTGATGCTTCTAGAAAGCGGCTGGGCTGTGTTTTGATGCAGACCGATTGAGTTATTGCTTATGCTTCGAGGCAGTTGAAGTCTCATGAGGAGAACTACCCGACTCATGACTTGGAGTTGGCGGACATTGTTTTTGCTTTCAAGATTTGGAGGCATTATCATTTTGGTTTGAAGTTTGTGGTGTTCAGTGACCACAAGAGTTTGAAGTATCTTTTCAACCAGAAAGAGCTGAACATAAGGCAGAGGAGATGGATGGAGTTCCTAAAGGATTACGACTTTTGGTACGCAGTTGAGATTGAGTACCGCCTATCACCCTCACACTGACGGGCAGACTGAGAGGACCATCCAGACATTGGAGGACAGGTTGAGGTCTTGCACGTTGGAGCAGAGTTCAGCATGGGATAGGTACCTTCCGTTGGTTGAGTTTTCATACAACAACTGCTTTCATGCTAGCCTAGGCATGGCGCCCTACGAAGCACTGTATAGTAGGAGGTGTCGGACTCCTACCTGTTGGTCTGATGTTGGAGACAAAGAGCTTTTTGGCTTGGACTTTGTCCAAGATACCACCCAGCAGATCTAGATGATCAGAGAAAAGCTTAAGCAGGCGCAGAATCGCCAGAAGAGCTACTATGATGTCAAGCGTCATCCATTGGAGTTCAGTGAGGGTGAGCACGTGTTTGTGAGGTTATCACCTGTCACCGGTGTTGGTCGGGCCCTTGGAGTGAGGAAGCTGAGCCCGCAGTTTATTGGGCCATACTAGATCCTTAGTAGAGTAGGACCAGTTGCCTACCGGCTTGCCTTGCCTCCGAACTTGGCTAACATCCACGACGTGTTTCACGTGTCTCAGCTTCAGAAGAACATAGCGGACCCTTCGCACGTGGTGCAACCGGATGATGTGGAGGTTCAGGAGAACCTAAAGACTCTCGTCGGACCACTTAGGATTCTCGATCGCGGCAAGAAGCAGATGAGGAGCAAGACCATTCCTATGGTCAAAGTGCAGTGGACGAGACGAACTCCTGAGGAATGCACTTGGGAGCGCGAGGACGAGCTTCTCCTGCAGTATCCCGACTTCCGAGACAGGTATGTTTTTGATTTTGAGGACAAAATCCTTAAAAGGTGGGTGAATGTAAGAACCCGCACCGTTAATTAAGGAAATTAATTAATTAAATGTGATAATTAGGAAATAATTCCATAATTGACCCTAATAATTATTATGAGGCTTTAATAATTATAGCAAGTGAGTAATAATGCTGAAATTCGTTTTTCAGACGAAAAGCGCGTACCAGAAAGGTGCTATGAAAAATAACATAAAAATATGAAAAATCTTGTAAAATTGAGTAGGTTCAGATTCCAAAGTTTTGGATTAAAATGCTAAGCGTAGCATTTAGTGCTAATACAGTGTGATTAAACTTAAACCACCTATGAATAGTGCTTGGCACTAAACCCTAAGCTGATACTCAGCCTCCTACGAGGGTTTTCTTCTGAACCTTGAGTCTCCAAGCTGCCACCTTGCTCTTCTTCATGGAGATTCAACAAAGAACCACCTTTTCTATTTGAATCTTCCTCTAAATGTGTTAAACCCTTGGGTGTGAGCTTGGTGAGGGAGAAAGATACCTTTTTCTGAGTATTTGGGTGTTGTTTGGTGGTGGTCTAGGGGCTGACTTCATAGTGAGGGTTGAAGGAACCATTGTCACGGCGTTTTGATGCTTCAAAAAGCTTTCTTTGTGAAGAAAGGACCCGCCTTGTGTAGCATTTTCGTATTCCTTTCAAGTCTGAGCTTTGGGGGCCTTGTGTGACTCCAAGAGCACCTTCTTGCTCTATTTTGAGCTTGTGGTATTATCATCACCCTTGAACTTGAGTTTTTATGCTTAAAAATGGAACCTTGATGCATGTAACAAGCTAAGATGATAACCTAACGTTGGGTAATGCTAAACACACCTAGAAATACATGTTTAAGCTTCTGTAATGGGTAAAAGTTGAACCTTTGGATTGGTATTTCGTGAAATGCAGAATCTGAGTTCTGTCATGAAATATCCAGATATTGGGTTGGAAATATGTGGATATTGATATCCGGATATGGGTATCCGGATATGCATATCCGGATATGGCCCCGACATATATCCGGATATTCTGGGTTTTCGATGAACAGTAAGGTACTGTTCATACAGAACTGTGTTATGGGTTTGTGGACCCTGGTTTGATGAAGTTGGACTTCTGTAATAACTTAACTAAGTCAGAACCAAGGGATTAAAGGCTTAAGGCTTTGTGGGAAGCCTAATGATGTAAAACGTAAAAGGAAAATGTAGTCTTTATGTTATGCTTTTGAGCTTTGTGTATTGATATGATTGTTGGTCCAAAACAGATTGTGATTCTACTGTGTGTTGGACTTAAGCTAGTTTGGACTCTTGGCATTGGGTAGTTAGCTTGCAAGGTAAGCTTTCTTGTCCTCAGCTTTACCATTATTGGTTCCACAATGTCCCATGGGGGAATGGTTTATATGCATGATGTTTTCATGTATTATTTTGATAAATGTTGTTGAGTTGTTATATGCGAGTGCCTTTATGATATGCATGTGGTGTTCCACCTATACGGTAAGCCAGAGTATGTGGTATATACAAGATGGTGAGGCTGTGGGTGAGGTGCAAGCGGTGTTCCTTATACTAACTGTAGGTAATAGACGTATTCCTGCATTTCTTTGGACTGTAGAATAGTGATAACATACATGGCATGAATATCTGTTGCACTGTATAGTTTTGGAACTGATATTGTTAAACTGCTTTTGGAACTTATATTGCACATGTAAGTGAGCTTGGGGTGTAAGATCCTTGAGGACCCCTTGTCTTACTGAGATTTATTATTTAGAGATCTCACCCCACGTTTGGGGACGCTTATTTCAGGTTCATGTAACATGGGCGCTGATGCCTCTGGCGGCACGAGGTCGAAGCTTAGTTGATTATATATGTTTTATGATAACATGATTGGATATTGGATGTTGTTTATGTTTCTGTCAGTATTATGATATTTGAGTTGAGACTGTTGTTGGGCTTTGTTGCCTTATTTGGTGAGCATGTGGATTGTCCATGCCACATTGGCTTGACTTTATGCTTTTAGGCTTCAGTTGTAATAATGTATCAGGATATTGTCCGGGCTATGTGTTGTAGTCCCGTGACTTAGATACTCACTTTATATTTATATATTGAGGTATTTCAGTTAGCTGTCTTTGCAATTTACATACAGGCGATGTTTTTATGAAGATTGATTAAGTAATCAACTTGGTTAAGTATAATGACGTCATAATTTAATTAAAGAAAAACTTATTACGCATTTTAATTAAGCGTGGCTTAATACGATGACATGTTAACAAACCAGGTATACACGGGGTGTTACAACTTGTGTTTTCTAAAAGATATGAGCCTTCGCTCTTCAGCATCATCATCAACAACTTGCTCAGCAGCCCCAGATGATTGAGCAACATAAGTCGGGTCAACAGAAGTATGGGCTACATATGTAGGATCAGTAGTATGGTGACTAGCCTCACCAGTATGGTGACTAGCCCCACTCCCCCTGCTGAGGAGTAACAGACGGCGTAGGTGTAGGAGTCACAGTAGCCGTATATGGAGGAGAATCATCCCTCCGATGACGAAATCTATCCGCCCTCATCTCAGTCATGAAGGCATTCATCATATCGTGATTGTTTTTCATCAGGTTTTCAGTCATGGTTCTGTTTGCATCTGTTTCCGCCTGCAGAGCATTAAGAACTGCAGTAATCGGATCAGGTGGTTGAGGAACTGCACCTCGTGTCCCACGGCCACCACGTATCCTTCTCATGATAACTGTAAACATAACAAAAAGGAATGAGCTGATCGGAATCACACTAAGGAATCACATATACATTAATCATAAATAGTTCATAGATAGCTATGCAACACAACATACAGTCATACACACTCAGAGTTCCCTAACAAAACTGCTCTGATACCATTAAATATAACAGCACGTTACATACCGGTAATGTTATCATTGCATATGGTATTAAGCACAGTTACAATCACAGTAATTGAATTAATTAAATTACGGGTAAACTTTTTCTTTTATTTCATTCTTTTCTTTTAAACATTAACCATTTCCGTAATCAATTAAAAACAACACCGTAATTGTAATTGCAAAACTCGCGGAAGCATAAAACTTATTTATTATAACCACTCCAAGTAATACCATTAACTCTAGGTTATAAAATAACTCATTTTCAAAAATTTCACAGTGGGAATCGATTCCCAACAGCCAGGGATCTATTCCCAACAACTATGGATCTATTCCAGCAGCTATAGTAACAGACATTAGCTAAAATTTGACTCCCCTATTTTGAGGAATCGATTCCCCTCCAAAAGGAATCGATTCCCAACATCATATTGGCTGAATTTTACGTCCCCTGCTTCAGGGAATCGATTCCCATACTGAAGGGAATCAATTCCTATACTGCAGAATCACATTTTAATAGCTTTTTTCTTTACAAATAAGGACATGTAACTTACCCTTAACACCTTAATACTCAAAATACAACTTATACAAGGACTAATGTAGGCTCTAGGCCCTTCCATCATGCATATTCATTATCCAATGTATCATTTTACATCATTCACCAAATCCTTTGCCATTTACACATTATTTGGCTCATTTTACATCATAAGTGTCCAAATGCCTCTAACTCAAAATATGTGGCCATGGACAAGTCTCTTGCTCATCAATAAGTCAATGTAAACAATAGGCATGAAATGTAAATCAATTACAAAAGACTTAGAATCTAATCATGAACACCACAAAAGTATGGAAGTCTCTCAACATGCAATATGTTCATGATCTAAGTCCAAAATGCTAAATGTAATGCTATGTGTATCAAATATGCTCCTCCAAAATGCCATGCTCTCCATATGTACATCATCCTCAACTCATCCACTAAGCGAGCCTCTTGCCCGAAGGTCCTCCATGCTCACTATAACCTAAAATAATGTCCCCCAAACGCGGGGTGAGATATCCAAATATATCTCAGTAAACCAAGGATTCTGAGGGTCACTCCACCCCATGGCTCACTCAATATGCAACAAATAACATCATGTAAAATGCATAACATACAAAATCACAAATAACTAGGCTCACATCCAAGAACATCCACAATTGGATTCCGTTCAAGGACCCCATCATATAACTCCCGGGAAGCTTCCTAGTGCCTCTCCCATGGATGAGACGATCTCATGGAAAAACCCAACTGGAACTCCTCATGAGCCCTATCTAGTGGAAGTCCCACGTTTGGATCATCCTGGTACCGTTCCCAGAGTCGGCCCCACGAAAAAACCTGATCGGAATCCCCAAAGGATATCTCTAGCAGAAGCCCAAACCACACATATCTACTGGCCAGAGATCACAAATATTTCACACAAACAAGTAACAATGCATGAACATACATTTCCACACAATTTCACAAAGCACAAAATCCAACCACAACCTTCCACTAGGTGTGGTGGAGCACACAAGGGAATAAAACTCAAGTTCCGATGGTTTACCTCTAATCCAAGAGTAATGCTCCTCACGTAAGCTCCAAGCTTAGTCCATTTCTATTGCGTCCGTGAGAGGCATCCTATATGATCAAACACAAGGACCATCAACCAATTGCAAACAATCAATCAATTTCACAAGAATTTTAATCAATTATAGCCACTTAGGCCTAATGGCCCTCTCACAATTAATTCAACTAACTCAACCATTTTAATCATCAATCTAACTCACTAATCCACCAATTATGCACTAAAACATCAACCATTGATTAAACCATAATTTCACATCAATTTTCCTTACTTTTCCTTATAATTTGAATTCTTCAAGAAGCATGCCCCAAGGTTTTCAATTCAACACTCATACACATCCTTTAATCCTATAATTAATTCATACCAATGCTCCATAATTCAATTATCCAATCCCATCATCATGCCCATTCATAAAGTCTTGAAAACTCATCACAAAATCGCCCAAGTTAAAATTCCTAAATCACAGTAATTTTTATTACATCAATCATCATCATTTATCATTCTAAGCATTAAATTCCAAAGGAGGCATACAATTTAATGCTCCTAACTACCACAACTCAACATACATAATCAAAACCTTCACCAATTTATGATCTCATTCAAAACTCATTGAGAATGTGAAAACTTACCACCAATAGCCTCCAATGGTCCAAGGGAGTGATCTCCAACCAATGGTTCAACACAAAAATTCACAAAATTTCTCCAAAATATCAATATTTCTATGACTAAAAATGGGGTATATCTCCTCCCACAATGATCCCCGCAAGGTGCACTCTACATGAAAGTTACTCTCAATCTCAAGGGGTACAACTTTTTAGTTGGGAGTTTCTCTAAAAAATGGCTCTAACTAGAAGTTGCAATTGAAAAGCTCTAACCCTTAAAAATGGAGAAACCCACGCGAAGAAGAAGAGAAGAGGAGAGAGAGAAATCAAATTTTGTAACTCACATTGTCCATTTGTCACTTAAATCACTTAACTGGGTCCCACACGTCACTTAAGTTTCTTAAATCATCCATTTTAACCTACAAATTCATAACCTAGGTATTTTTCTCGTTGACATCATATTTTTACTTCCTAAAAATACTGATCATATTTTTGCGCTTATCGGTACAATTATACCGCAGTATTTTACACCGGAAAAATCACTATTCATCAATTTTTCTGAGACTTGACTCTCCATTCAATTTTTTGTTCTGAATTCATTTCCAACATTACTTTTACCATTTGAGACCTTATACTCAATTTTTCTTGCCTAGGGTTACGTGTTTGGTAAATTACCGTTTTGCCCTTTTTTGACGTATTTTGATCCTAATTTCTGGATTTTCACAATTACCCTTTAAATTTACAATTTCACATATAAATATATATTTAGAAATACGATGTGTTATTTTATCTTTTTAACTCAAGAACTCCATGGGAATAGGACTTGAGTATTTAAACAAAAGGAAATTGAGAAATGGACTTTTGTTAAGTGTTAAATGAACCCTTTTCGTTAGGAATAATCGGAGGTGTTTTCTGATAAAAATTTCTATAAAGAATCAGGAAACTTTGAGAAAAGACTTTCTTGAATCTTATTGTTGAACCTGGAAGCTTCAGCTAAACTTGTCGTAGTAACTCAGAAATTGAGATGTAGATGCTATAGTAATGTGCGATTTTGCAGGAATGCAAAGATTTTCTGTCACCCAGATTTGAGATATACCCAGTAGCCCTTAGATTTTGACAAACCATTTATTTACCTTTTAGATAAGTTTTAATAATTGATAAAAACTATAAAAAAAATTCCTATTATAAAAACAATTAAGTTTCAATTCAAGAATTCTTAAGTTTCAATTAAGTTTCA
>JAVKPL010005096.1:0-23210 GCA_032173675.1 Gastrolobium villosum | reverse complement strand
CTCAAGATGACGTGTTTTTTGCTGGAATATTATTTCATTATTGGACTTGTAATTTAAATTAAAGCCCAATTATTTAAGTGGCCCAAAGCCAAATTAGTTTTATTTTATTATTTTATATTGCATTTTAGACGAATGGGCCGGGCCGATCTGAATTAAGCCCAGCCCAAAATGGTTTTTGAACCCTAGGGGCATATGTAGGAGAGGAGGGGAAACATTTTGGATTATGTAATTTTCGATTTGGAGGATCAAGACACTTTTCTCTGAAGCGTTCTTCGCGTTCTTCATCTTCTTCTTCTTCTTTTTCTTTTATGCAATTTAATTTGTAATCATGTTTATCCTAGCCATGCTAGGCTAAACCCCCTTTTAATCAACCTAAGGGGAAGGGATTCCATGGATCTGTTTAGAGGATCTGCGATCAATCTCTAACCAGATTTATTTCTTTACCCTAACTCAGATCAATATCGTGCGATTGTGGATATTCGATCTGAGGTTCGCGATTGCGATTATGGGTGAAGAATGATCATCAGATTTGATGATCCGATTAACCTCAATTGGAAATAAGGATTCTGATTCAATTGGGATTAATCGTGAATTTCGTAATTTTTATCCAATGAAGGACATCCATGGAACTCTAACCTTAGGTTGGTTAATTTTGAATTACGAATTTTAATCCCAATTTTATATTCTGTCTTTTAAATTATTCAAACTGAAATCAAAATCCCCCCTTTTATTTTCTATTTTCAACAACGATTTTCACCCAAACAATTTCCTTGAGAGACGACTTAGGGTTTCCACTTTACTGCAAATTTTCTGAACCCTAAATAAAAATAATTTTTAATTTGCACGAGTTCGACAGCTCGTGTCAGCCATACACAACTCCTACGTGAACTTTGCTGCAGCTTTGTGTCCAGCCCCCCTTGTTCTTCATTTCTTCCTCCTTTCTCACCAAAGTCACCTCCTTTGATCATTGTTTCTCTTCTTGATCAAGCAAACACTTGAGTGTGAGCCTTGGAGAGTGTTTAGGGTGTCTTCCTGAGTGGTGAGGTTCTGTTTGAGTGGGTTGTGAAGGTTATCTTGTTGGGTTGGTAGTGTGAGGGGTGGTTCTTGGTTTGTGAGGCTTCAAGGAGTTTTCTTTGTGAAGAAAGGTCCTTGCTTGTGTGACATTTTCGTGCACCCTTGAAGCCTGTACATTGGAGCTGACTTGTGAGCTCCAAGAGCACACATTACTCTACTCAAAGCTTGGGGTAAGTTTCCTACACCTTTGATCTTAAGTTTAATGCTTAAAGTTGGTGTCTTGGCATGTAAAAGATTAAAATGAAGTAACCAACACCTAAGTGAACTTGTATATGCTTAAAAATGGATCCTTTAACGTGTACATGTGTTAAAAGTGGGATCTTTGGACTGGATATTCACGAAATGCAGAAACTGCATTCTGTCGTGAGATATCCGGATATTTGTCGTGCTGATATCCGGATATCTGTCGAGCTGACATCCGGATATCAGTATCCGGATATGGTATCCGGATATTGATATCCGGATATGGGATCTGGGTATCCAGATATGGCATATCCGGATATGTCCAGTGTGATATCCGGATATGGCATATCCAGATATGTCCCTTCTGATATCCGGATATCCTGGGTTTGCGCAGACAGTAGCTGTGTTGTATGAACAGTAAGCTATTGGGTGTGTGTGGACCCTAGATTAAGGAAGTTGAACTTCTGTAATTAATAAACTAAGTCAGAATCATGTGATTAAGGGCTTATGGCTTTGTTGGAAGCCTTAAGACGTAAAACGTAAAGGAAAGGCGTAGTCTTTAAGTTGTATGCTTGTGATACATAAATATTGATGTATTATTGGTCCATATCAGATTGTGATACTGCTGTTTGTGGACTTGTGAGTGGTTGGACTCTTGGCTTGGATAGCTAGCTTGCAAGGTAAGCTTTCGTGTCCTCGGTTTAGCCATTTTGTTGTTCCACCATGTCCCATGAGGATGGGTTTATGCATGCTGTGTTACATGCTTTAATGTTTTGGAAATGCTGTTGAGCTATTTATATGCAATGTGCTTTTATGAGATGCATGTGGTGTCCACCTATACGGTAAGCCTGAGTATGTGGTACATACAAGATGGTGAGGCTGTGGGTGAGGTACAGGTAGCGTCCATGTACTCATGTAGGTATAGACGTATTCCTACATTTCTCTGGCCAGTAGATTTGATAAACACACGTGGCATGATTAATTGCTGCATCGCATGATTTTGGAACTTATATTGTAAATACTGTTTTAGAACTTATATTACACATGTAAGTGAGCTTGGGGTGGAGACTCCTTGAGGACCCCTTGTCTTACTGAGATTTCTTGTTAGAGATCTCACCCCACGTTTGGGGACGCTTATTTCAGGATCAGGTAATGTTGAGGGCTCAGGCGGCAGGAGGCCCGAGCTGAGTTGATAGTATGATATGCTGTTCTGCTGGATTGACTGCTGTTATGTTATGTTTTTCGCTTTATTTATATTATTATGTTGAGACTGTGTTTGGGCATTGTTGCCTTATTTGGTGAGCATGGGGTTTGTCCATGCCACATGGTTTGACTATTGTCTTTTAATTTAATGTTGTAATTAAAGTATCAGGACTTTGACCCAGGCTACGTGTTGTAGTCCTGTGGCTTTAGATACTCACGTAAGATTTATATATGAGGTATTTCAGTTAGTTGTCTTGCAATTTACATACAGGCAGTATTTTATGAAATTGATTAAGTAATCAAGTTGGCTAAGGTTAATGACGTCATAATTGAATTAAAGAAAAAGTTATTCCGCATTTTAATTAAGCGTGGCTTAATACGATAGTATGTTAACAATCCGGGTTAACACGGGCTGTTACACTGAATATAGGGCCATGGCCGCCACAGCTGCTAAAGTGTGCTGGCTCTCACAGTTACTAAATGATCTTGGTTTCAACCATACTTCTCCAGCCTTAATGTTTTGTGATAATCAAGCGGCTGTGCACATTGCTTCTAATCCTATTTTTCATGAGAGAACAAAACACATCGAGATTGATTGTCATTTTGTTCGGGAACAAGTTACTTTCGGGCGTATCAGATTAACGCCCATACGGTCTCATAATCAACTTGCAGACTTGTTTACTAAAGCTTTACCTGCTTCACTTCTTTTTCCTCTTTTGTCCAAGATGGCAGTGTCAGATATCCACTGTCCATCTTGAGGGGGGGTATCAAATATTATAGTTATTTGTATTATTGATGGACAGGTCATTGTCTTGTAATTGTAGATATAAATAGGTCTGTATACGTGGGTAACAGACATAACTCTCATTTTGAGTTGTTTTTCAGTTTTCAATGAATTACTTTTCTCTCACATACTTTACTCTTATGTTGTAATACTAGATGGTAGCCATTAGATAGCTTGGAATCTTGATGAAACCATGTAGACTACCATTCGGCCACCTTATGTAAAAGAATGATGGAAGTGTACGTAAGTGTTGTTTAATGGTGGAAAATGAAATGGCTATTGGAAAGCTAACTAACTTGGTGAATGGATTATGCATGATCCCGGCCATAACACAATTAAATAGGTTGGAAACTTGCATAATTGTGGGTGGTGCTAGAAGATGATTCTAGGACTTTTCGAAGTATTGTTAAAGTGAGAAAGTCTTACATTCATGTAGTTTCCATGTTGAATCCATAATGAAAGCATTCTTTGATAATTGGCATAAATGGCCATGACTTGATTTTGTTATGAAAGACTATGTGAAATTGATTGTATTTTTCACCTTGTAATTAGGTGTTATTGTGGCAAGCTATTATGTGGGACATTTCAAGTAATGTTACGTGTGTGTGGAATTACTTGTGTTTGAAGTTAGTAATTCAATTGGAAGCTTCCATAGGTAAGCTTTCGGATCATAGGATTTATCACTCTTTTGTTCAGCCATGCTGCGAGGGAGTAGTAGTTTTATACGGTGTATGTAATTGCAATTGAATTATGATATAATGCATTGCATATTTGTTTGCTTTGTGTGCCACACAAGATGGTGTTTCCTTGTGTGAAGCATAGGATATGGTTCCTTATGCCTGGTATAAGATGATCGTTCCTTATATCTTGTATGTTGCAAGATGATGGTTCCTTGTGTAATTCATACTATTGTGTGCCACATAAGATGATGGATCCTTGTGTGAGGTATACAATGATGGTTCCTTATGCCTGGTATAGGATGATGGTCTCTATACCTTGTATGTTGTAGGATGATGGTTCCCTGTGCAATGTATACTATATAGTTTCTATGGCTAGTAGAATTGTGATTGATTTCGATTGTTGCATGAGCATTCCAATGATAGTGTGTTGACCAAAGGGATGTCTTAATTATTATTGTTGTTCACTGCATGGATATATATGATGTGTTATATCTGATTTATTGCTTTTATACCTGAAGTGAACTTTGGGGTGGAAGAATCCTCTAAGGATCCTTAAGTTATGGAGATGTTATCTCATCCCGTGTGGGAACCATATTTTAGGTATTGATATAGATGTTGTTAGAGCATTAAGTGGCAAGAGGTCAAGATAGAGCTATATGACATGACATGAGGTTTTATTATCTTTTGATGTATATATATGTCTCACGTGATTGCTATGTGTTTTGGTAGAGAGCATAGGGAGTGTCTATGCTAATTTTGTATACTGACTGTACCTTTGATTATATGTATTCCTTTGTCAAAAGGGAGTCAAGGAGCATATGATGTAATTGACTATCATGGGTTGTTGTAAATGATATTTATCCAACGTAAATGAGAGGATGTCCATGTATGAATCACATTGTAAATACTTGTAGAATAGATTGCAATATTGATGATTCATGAATCTAATATGTAAAGGAATTATTTTGATATACATGTGGACAATGGAATTTACATTTTGGTGTTGTATATATGGAAATCAACATGTAGTTGGTCTCTTGTTTTTGGAAGAAAGCTTACTTAATGAAAGCATGATAAAAAGATGATAGCTTAAAGCCTAAATTGGAGAATCCATGAATGGATTAGGTAATCAAGCTTTTAGAGAGCTTGAATCAGCGGTGGAGCTACAGCCACGCTATAACACCTAGGAAAATTAAATGTGAATTTATGTGATAAAATATGGGTTTGAAAGGGAAGGATTAATGAAAATCAGAGAATTATGGCCAAAATGGGCAAAAAGGGCAAAATGGTAATTTGCCAAAAACGTAAACCGAGGCATGAAAAATGGAGTTAGAGATTTAATATGACAAAAATAATGCTGAAAATGGAATCAGGACGGAAAATTGAGTGAATAGGCAAAATTGTGAAAAAGTGATGAATAGTGACTTTTTAAGTGAAAGATACTGCGGTATGAGTGTACCGATAAGTGTGAAATTTTTATCAATATTTTGAGGAACTAAAAATATGTCATGGACTGGAAAAATATGTAGATTAAGAATTTGTGATCATAAATTTTATCGGGATGAAAGTTAGATCGCGTGTGGGACCCGCGGGGCCAAAACTCACTTGACCCCACGCCTCCCTCCTCCTTTTCTTCTTCCTCTTTTCTTCTTTCTCCCGTGCCTTCCTCCTTCCATTGAAGAAAAGAACCCATTTCTTCTCCCTTGCCATTTCTTCGTTTCTCCACCGAATCGCTTGGTTTTGGTGTTGAAATTTATTGTAAACAACCTTCTAGAGCCATTGGTGGTACTCTCAAGCCATGAAACCGCCTCTTTGCTGCGTTTTTGGGCATGGACAGATCCGACCCATTGATGTTCTTGGAGCTTTGTTGGAGCTTTGGATCTCCTATGGATTGATGGAGCCTTGGTGGTGTTCATACACTAGATGGTGAGTATATTTGTGGTACTTTTGTGGTTGATTTTGTAGATCTAGAAATTATGCTTTGAATCTTTAATCTTAGATGTGTGATGATAGAGAGCTCAAATGGAAAAATGCTATTAGATGAAAATGCCTTAGAATGGTGCTTGTAAGCTAGAAATGCTATGATAAATTTTGGTGAAAAAGTTGGGTTTTTAACTTAGGAAAATTTGTGGAAATTTCATGAAAATTGTTATGTGGTGTAATTGAATAATTGAATGATGGACCATTGGTATAGGTTGATAATGTGATTATATGATTAGTGTGTGTGTTAAAATGGAAGTGAAAACCTTGTAGAATTAACCTTTGAGGAATTCGAACCATAGAGGGGTTTGGAGGAAAAATGATGTAAAAGTTGTGTAGTTGAGATGGTATGATATAAAATGATGTTTAATTGGGTGATGTTATAGTGTGATATAGGGGAATGAGAAGAAAGAATGTGTGATTCATGATGTATTTGGTAATTTGATCTATAAAAGAGATTGAAGTAAAATGAATGATTACTTGAGATTAAATGATTGATTTGGAAATGGTTTGATAATCATGTTGTGGATTATCTAGGTTGCCTCTTTTGGACACTTTGGAAGCGGGTAAGCCTGGAGCTTACGTATGGAGCATGGGCTCGGTGTTGAGGTAACCTTTGGAACTGGGGTTTAGCCCTTGTGTGCTCCACCACACCTAGTGGATGGTTGTGGTTGGATTATGTGTTTATGGCATTGTGTGATTATGTGCTTGTATGCATATTGCTTGGATTGTATGAAAAATTGTTTGGTCACTGGCCAGTTGACGTGTGTTGGGTTTGGACATCCGCTGGATCATTTCGATGGCGAAGTGCCAGTTGGGTATGCCATGGGGTCGACTCATGGGAGCGACACCAGGATGAGCCAAACGGGGGACATCCGCCGGATAGGTCTCTTGAGGAGTTCCGGTTGGGTTGGCCATGGAGTTTTCTCAACCATGGGAGAAGCTCTAGGATTGTCTCGGGAGTTATATGATGGAGTCCTTGAACATAAATCCATGCGTGGATGTTCTCGGGTTGTCTCCAGTTGGTTGGTGATATTGTATTGCTTGCACATTATATGATGTTATATTTGCACATTGAGTGAGCCATGGGGTGGAGAAACCTCCAGGGCCCTTGGTTTACTGAGATATATTTATATATCTCACCCCGTGTTTGGGGCATCATTTCGGGTTAGGTTGAACCTGGAAGAGTGGAGCATGAGGTGCATATTGGAGGCACATGTGATGAGTATTGGATTGGGACATGCCTGCACATGTTTAATGCTTAGACTTAGATCATGAACTTGTGCATGTTGAAAATGCCATGCCAGTGTATGTTCATGACTACATGTTGTATTCTTTCAATTTGATGTACATGTATGACTTGAAATCTATTGTATATTGAGTGAGCATGGGACTTGTCCATTGCCACATTCATTGTATTTGAAGCCTTGGCAAAGATGTTGTAAAATGGTCCATATTTGATGTAAAATGGCCATTATATTAAAGACCTTGTAAATGATGCATAATGGAATGAAAATGCATGTTTGAAGGGCCTAGTGCCTACATTAGAGTATGTTTAAGTGTTGTGTGGAGTACTAAGGTGTTTGGGATGGATTACACAACCCTTTTTGGGCTTAAAATGCTGTAATCTGTCACTTTTGCTGCATAGTAATCGATTACCCAAGCATGGTAATCGATTACCATGCAACAGGGGACGAAAATTTGGCTACTGTCTTCACTGGTAATCGATTACTGAGGCTTGGTAATCGATTACCATGTGAGGTAATCGATTACCCAAGGTCGGTAATCGATTACCAGAACAGAGGAGGTGAAATTTTAGCTACTGCCTCATTTTTGACAGGTGGTAATCGATTACCACCCACTGGTAATCGATTACCACAGTGCAATTTTTGAAATTTTAAGTTTTTCTAGACTAAAAGAAAGGGGCTTAACTTGTTGGGTAGAACTCCAAATGGTACGTGGTTTGAAACCACGCGTAGCTTATGTAAAGGGCTAGAACTTGGTAAAAAATGAAAATAAGTTGATGGGTTTAAATGAGTTGAATAAAAAGAGAGATTCGTGTTGTTGTTAAGCTGAATGCTTCCGCGATTTGCATTTACAATTATAGTGTTGTTTTAATTAATTACGGAAAAGGTTATAGTCATGAGAAAAGAAATATGGTTATGAAAAAGAAGAAAAAAGTTGCCGTAATTTAATTAACCCAACTACTGTGATTGTAACTGCGCTTAATATCATAATCAATGTTAACAATACCGGTACGTAACGGGCTGTTACATTTTATGGTATCAGAGCAGTTTCATTAGGGAACTCTGATGATTGTGTAATTGAGGTGAGTGCTGTATAGTTGTACGTAGACTCTTATTGACTGCTACACATGTGATTCCTTAGTTTGGGCCTGATCAACCCATTTCTTCGTGTTCAATGTGTGGTCAGTATAAGATGCCTTTGTGACAACCCTGGAGCACCAATGCCAGTCCTTAGGCTGAGGTTGTGGGTGCAGTGTTGACTGCTCCGCGGAAAGATATGTTAGTAAGTGAATTTGGTATAATTGAGGACTTATTGAGGATAAATTGTGATATTGTCATTGAGGACTTAGTGAGAATGAATTGATATGAGATTTTGACCACTTTGGGTAGAATGCTACCATAGTTGAATGTGTGGTCTTGTGGTTAGTAAAAGGATTGATTTGAGTGGATATTGGTATGTTGATGTTGGTAGTCCTTCCTAAGTGTATGGGGAGTTAGAATAATCGAGTATATGTGAGGATTAGTGGTATATCTTTGACATGGTGGGGAATTGGAACCCCGATGAAATTGTGAAAATTTGAAAATGAGTGTTTATATGTAATATTGGATACCTTAGGGTAAAGTATAAGGTTATAAGACCCTTGATGAGGGCATGTACTTGGATGACTTAATATGCTTGAATGTAGAAGTAAATTGAAATTGAATTTTGGATTGAGGATTGTGAGTAACATAAAAGAACTATGGAAATGATGTGTAGGATAATTCAATGTTGAAATTGGGACTTAGGTCCATGATGAGTAAATGTTGGCTGGATATAAGTGAGGATATCATATGAATAAAAAGTAAAATATAAGAAGTTGAAGAAATTGCCATTTATGGCATTGGATGAAATTGATTGAAAGTATGAGAGTCCATAAGTTAAGGATGGTTGGACTTGACGGATGTGAGGTGAGAAAAGATAACTGAGTGTGCTGTGTTAATTATACTAATATGCTTCCATAATGTTGTGGAGCATCGCAAATTGGATGATGTGGCCTAACTTTATGTGGATAGTAATCCTGTGATGGCTAAGTGTTAGTATTTATATATATATGTATTGTGAAGGTCGGAGTGCCTAAATGTATATTTATGTTGTTTTGAGTTAGTAAACTCTTGGGTAAAAGAAAAATTTTACAACTGAAATCCCTATGATGGGAAAGGTTTGAAGAGATTGTCTCTTTGGAGTGTCATTGGATGCTCAATGTGGTCTGGGATTCATGATGGAGTCCCGGTGTGCAAGTTATACCATGGCACACATGTTGGTAATAATGTGACGACTAATATTGTCATGGGTTTCCCTTGTGGATGGAATCCTAAGAGGTGTTGCTCTTGGAAGTCCCAGGCGAGCGCTGCTCGAAGTTGAGAATTATTTGGTGGTCCTGATGTGTCGTATGCATGGACTGTTAAATGAGGACACTCGCGGTGTCATAGTGAAATATTGAGATGAAAAGTGAAGTTATTCTACTGAAGTGGATCTTCTACAGTGTGAGCATAGTTGCTATGAGTCATGATGGACAACGGATTAGAACTGTACCAAATATGGGTACTATTAAGAGTTGAGAATTATGTGTCAAAGAATGATAAAGATGTTGGAATCATGTGAGGATGATTATTCTATGGACTAAGACTAATGACTAGTCAAGTGAAATGAGTATAATGTTGAGAAAGGAACCATATTTGGAAGGTTATAGTGAATGGTGCAATAGTAAGATAGAACTAGTATACCATTATGTATCTATATAAGAATTTGTTTGCCGTTATATACGGATTTGATGTGAATGTGTTTATCTGTGTGGCTATCTCCGTATGGATTATGTTCCCGGAGATTATTATTATTTTGTATAAGTAATGTAGAGTAAGGTAGAACCTTGTGTTAGTGGGACTGTTAGTACAGCCGTTGGCATGTTACCTCTTCTTGCGTGAATTATAAGGACAGATTCTCTGATTGGTGGGGCATTGCACCTGGGGCCCTTAGGACAGCAAGAGCTCGAGGGGTTAAACCTAAGGATGTTCTTACCCATTGCATTAGAGGATTGTATCTTGTGAGGAACGCAAGAGGTGAATTTTGGATAACTGTAAGTGAACAGTAATATGCCTAATATGATGAAATGTGAGAGGTGCCATGAGATGGCAGTTTGAATTATAAAATTGAGCACTCGGAGATGTGCATGAGTGTATACCAAGTGTGGTAGTATGGAATTATGGTTTTACGGAAATTATGAAATGAATTATTGGATTATCACCCTATATGAAGGGAATGGAAAATTGATTAGTGATGATGGATTGAGTCAAAGTTTTATGGAAAGGCTTGTGATGGTGAGATGCTAAGCTAAGTTGGTGGCCTGAGTGGCCAAGGATTTTGATAAGTGATAAATTGCGATGTAGCCAAGTGAGAAGGTGTGATACTAGCTATTAAATCGAATGGTATTTGGTGAAAGAAAAGGTTGATATCCTTACCCTGGTGGTCGAGTCACTGATGAAATTGTATAGAGGCAAATTATAGTGATAGATGTGTTGAAAATACGCAATGTGGATGTTGTTCTTGGCTAGGTACCAAGATATATGATTGAGAGTGCTGGTGGTACTTTGAATAGTCCGAGAGACTTGTGAAATAGCCAATATGGAATTATGAAAGTAATGATAGTGATGGATTTAGTCTTTGTGGCCTGATAAATAGGCTTTGAAAATCCCTATATGATGGGACAGGTGTGAGAGAGAGATGATATGTAACCTTGGAAAGATGTATACTAGTGGAATGAAATGATGATGAAGGTGAGGTGTATGGAATGAAATACAGGTGGAATCGATAACATGAGTATCGAATGTTAATTAAAGAAAGTTGTTAGTGGAAATCGTAGGCATGTTGCCTTAAATGAAATCGATGATGAACTATGTGTTAAGTTTTGAAATGATTAGGGAAATTGTAAGTATGATCTAATGTATGAAAATTAATGAGTGAATTCATGGATGAAGGCTTCGAATTAGCCGATGTAGTGTATAAATCATAATGTGTGGTCCATTGGGTACCAGTTAAATGTCTTGAGGGAGTGATCTGCCGTTGTGTTTAGGCGAAAGTTGGTAGACCTGTAAGGTTGGATTCGAAAGTTGAGCACAGGGATGGTGCTTGTTAAAGATAAAATACTGAGATGAAATTGTACGTCGTAGGTTGAAAACATGAGAAAGGAAAAATGTGTATATACGAATTGTGGCTAAGTGCCAAAATGGGGATTTATCCCTCAGAAAATAAAAGTATAGTGAGTGTGAACTAGATGATTACTCGGTGAATTGCACGGAGGGGCTGTGAGATTGCATAATAGTGTTTAATGTGGAATACGAAATGTGGAAAGATTGATGATGAGAGTTAATAATTCGTAGAAATCAAAAAGCAAAGAAAGATAATTGTGACTGTAATGTGTCAGTAAGTAATAGTTACCGGTGTGGCATAGATTGAACAGAATGTGGTATGATCCTATAGGCATAGTTGTTGATATGTTAATTAGGTGGGAAAACCTGCCAAGAGAAATTATGGTCTATATGTGCTAGGTAGCCGGACTTGTGAAAAGAAATTGAAAAGCATATGAAAAGAAATTGGCTTGGTAAAGCAGAGATAGTGCACAACTGTGGGGTGCGCTCCGGTTGTTCACGTGTGGTGTCACCGGTTGATATTGAAATTGGGAAGGACTTGAGGTCTCCCATTGGGCCTTTGAAAGGCAAGACCATTGTGAAATGTGGCTGAAAAGCCAAAAGATGGATATGTAAATAATTAGTTTGTTGTCCGCACACTGGATAAAGCTTCTTGGGTACGGGGGACTGAAATTATCCGGCTGTATCCTGAGTTAGCATATTGGTATAGTTGATTTTGCGGACAAAATTCCTAAAAGGTGGGGTGAATATAACACCTCGGAAAATTAAATGTGAATTTATGTGATAAAATATGGGTTTAAAAGGGAAGGATTAATGAAAATCAGAGAATTATGGCCAAAATGGGCAAAAAGGGCAAAATGGTAATTTGCCAAAAACGTAAACCGAGGCATGAAAAATGGAGTTAGAGATTTAATATGACAAAAATAATGCTGAAAATGGAATCAGGACGGAAAATTGAGTGAATAGGCAAAATTGTGAAAAAGTGATGAATAGTGACTTTTTAAGTGAAAGATACTAGGGTATGAGTGTACCGATAAGTGTGAAATTTTTATCAATATTTTGAGGAACTAAAAATATGTCATGGACTGGAAAATATGTAGATTAAGAATTTGTGATCATAAATTTTATCGGGATGAAAGTTAGATCGCGTGTGGGACCCGCGGAGCCAAAACTCACTTGACCCCACGCCTCCCTCCTCCTTTTCTTCTTCCTCTTTTCTTCTTTCTCCCGTGCCTTCCTCCTTCCATTGAAGAAAAGAACCCATTTCTTCTCCCTTGCCATTTCTTCGTTTCTCCACCGAATCGCTTGGTTTTGGTGTTGAAATTTATTGTAAACAACCTTCTAGAGCCATTGGTGGTACTCTCAAGCCATGAAACCGCCTCTTTGCTGCGTTTTTGGGCATGGACAGATCTGACCCATTGATGTTCTTGGAGCTTTGTTGGAGCTTTGGATCTCCTATGGATTGATGGAGCCTTGGTGGTGTTCATACACTAGATGGTGAGTATATTTGTGGTACTTTTGTGGTTAATTTTGTAGATCTAGAAATTATGCTTTGAATCTTTAATTCTAGATGTGTGATGATAGAGGGCCCAAATGGAAAAATGCTATTAGATGAAAATGCCTTAGAATGGTGCTTGTAAGCTAGAAATGCTATGATAAATTTTGGTGAAAAAGTTGGGTTTTTAACTTAGGAAAATTTGTGGAAATTTCATGAAAATTGTTATGTGGTGTAATTGAATAATTGAATGATGGACCATTGGTATAGGTTGATAATGTGATTATATGATTAGTGTGTGTGTTAAAATGGAAGTGAAAACCTTGTAGAATCAACCTTTGAGGAATTCGAACCATAGAGGGGTTTGGAGGAAAAATGATGTAAAAGTTGTGTAGTTGAGATTGTATGATATAAAATGATGTTTAATTGGATGATGGTATAGTGTGATATAGGGGAATGAGAAGAAAGAATGTGTGATTCATGATGTATTTGGTAATTTGATCTATAAAAGAGATTGAAGTAAAATGAATGATTACTTGAGATTAAATGATTGATTTGGAAATGGTTTGATAATCATGTTGTGGATTATCTAGGTTGCCTCTTTTGGACGCTTTGGAAGCGGGTAAGCCTGGAGCTTATGTATGGAGCATGGGCTCGGTGTTGAGGTAACCTTTGGAACTGGGGTTTAGCCCTTGTGTGCTCCACCACACCTAGTGGATGGTTGTGGTTGGATTATGTGTTTATGGCATTGTGTGATTATGTGCTTGTATGCATATTGCTTGGATTGTATGAAAAATTGTTTGGTCACTGGCCAGTTGACGTGTGTTGGGTTTGGACATCCGCTGGATCATTTCGATGGCGAAGTGCCAGTTGGGTATGCCATGGGGTCGACTCATGGGAGCGACACCAGGATGAGCCAAAAGGGGGACATCCGCCGGATAGGTCTCTTGAGGAGTTCCGGTTGGGTTGGCCATGGAGTTTTCTCAACCATGGGAGAAGCTCTAGGATTGTCTCGGGAGTTATATGATGGAGTCCTTGAACATAAATTCATGCGTGGATGTTCTCGGGTTGTCTCCAGTTGGTTGGTGATATTGTATTGCTTGCACATTATATGATGTTATATTTGCACATTGAGTGAGCCATGGGGTGGAGAAACCTCCAGGGCCCTTGGTTTACTGAGATATATTTATATATCTCACCCCGTGTTTGGGGCATCATTTCGGGTTAGGTTGAACCTGGAAGAGTGGAGCATGAGGTGCATATTGGAGGCACCATGTGATGAGTATTGGATTGGGACATGCCTGCACATGTTTAATGCTTAGACTTAGATCATGAACTTGTGCATGTTGAAAATGCCATGCCAGTGTATGTTCATGACTACATGTTGTATTCTTTCAATTTGATGTACATGTATGACTTGAAATCTATTGTATATTTGAGTGAGCATGGGACTTGTCCATTGCCACGTTCATTGTATTTGAAGCCTTGGCAAAGATGTTGTAAAATGGTCCATATTTGATGTAAAATGGCCATTATATTAAAGACCTTGTAAATGATGCATAATGGAATGAAAATGCATGTTTGAAGGGCCTAGTGCCTACATTAGAGTATGTTTAAGTGTTGTGTGGAGTACTAAGGTGTTTGGGATGGATTACACAACCCTTTTTGGGCTTAAAATGTTGTAATCTGTCACTTTTGCTGCATAGTAATCGATTACCCAAGCATGGTAATCGATTACCATGCAACAGGGGACGAAAATTTGGCTACTGTCTTCACTGGTAATCGATTACTGAGGCTTGGTAATCGATTACCATGTGAGGTAATCGATTACCAGAACAGAGGAGGTGAAATTTTAGCTACTGCCTCATTTTTGACAGGTGGTAATCGATTACCACCCACTGGTAATCGATTACCACAGTGCGATTTTTGAAAATTTAAGTTTTTCTAGACTAAAAGAAAGGGGCTTAACTTGTTGGGTAGAACTCCAAATGGTACGTGGTTTGAAACCACGCGTAGCTTATGTAAAGGGCTAGAACTTGGTAAGAAATGAAAATAAGTTGATGGGTTTAAATGAGTTGAATAAAAAGAGAGATTCGTGTTGTTGTTAAGCTGAATGCTTCCGCGATTTGCATTTACAATTATAGTGTTGTTTTAATTAATTACGGAAAAGGTTATAGTCATGAGAAAAGAAATATGGTTATGAAAAAGAAGAAAAAAGTTGTCGTAATTTAATTAACCCAACTACTGTGATTGTAACTGCGCTTAATATCATAATCAATGTATTTACCAAAAAAAAAAAAATATATCATAATCAATGTTAACAATACCGGTACGTAACGGGCTGTTACACACGCCAGCAGGTGCCTTGGCACCTGCTCATTTTTTTCTTTTTTACTTATTATATAATTAATTAAAATTAACTAAGATAAAATTATAATTTGGCACCACCTAAAGAGAAAATTAAATACTCAATACAAAATAACAACAAACTATCTAAATGCAAACAAATAATAAGAAACATGTATATTATGGTTACTTTTGTGTTTTACCTTTTTTTATTTTTTATCCAGTATATTTGTTTGTTTTTTTTCTTGCTTTATTCTAATCAGTTATGTTATTTATTCTTACTCCTATTATTTTAAAAAAGAAAGACTTTTAAACTTAATCACAAAAATGATTAGTTGACCTATTTCAAAATTCATGCTCAACTAAATCAAATAAAATCATTTAAAAGTAGGAAAAAAGGGTTTATTCTTTTAAAAGACACAAGGTTGTATCTGTAACGCCCGACCTCTTCAAGAATCAACGACTATTCCAATATACTAACACGAGACTTTTCAGTGTGCTTTTTCCTCACTCGCACACTTCTTAGGTAAACTTCCTATGAGGTCACCCATCCCAGAATTGCACCAAGTCAAGCACGCTTAACTGTGGAGTTCTTTCGATCCGGGCTACCGAAAAGAAGATGCATCTTGTTAGTATAGGTAGTACCAATTAATTCTCATAAGCTATTCCAAACTGTGCAGTCTCACATCTGTACAGTCTTTGGAATCCCTCTCTTTCGGGTGTCGATTCGATTCATCCATGCATGTAACCCCCACGCTGGAAGCCTATCAGGAGTCACTCCTTGTCCATGCCCTTTCGCACCGGCGATCACTCCCCGCCCTCGTCAGCGCTCGGGATGTTACAGTATCCTTTTAGTTTTTTGACACTATATCTTACCGGTAAAACATAGTTATAATATGAAAAATTGCTTCTTCTTTTTTATTTCCTCAATCACTTCAGTTGACTTGGAGAGAGAAAAAAAACAATTTTTCATGATATAACTATGTCTTACTGGTAAGACATAGTGTTAAAAATTAAAAGAACCTAATTTGTGTCCTTTAAAAGGACAAACACTTAACCCTTGAAAGTAACAATCATGAAACCAAATAAATAACAAGACTATAATTATTATATTTGTGTGTTTTCATATCCTTAGGATAATGTTTGGTTCATTACTTCTTATGTTACGAGAGGAAAGTGAAATTCTTATGTTTGAAATGTTTACCGAAAAAAGTTAATGCATTTTTATATGTTTGCTTTGATATGTAACTAACGATAATTGTTCATTTGAATTTTCAATATTATGTGATATTATTTAGTACATAATTTAGATAACTATGTTAGAATTCATAGTAAAAAAAATTTCTAATAAATTCGTATAATTATGATAAATATTTTGATAATTTAATATGTCAAATTTTTTGGCACCACCTAAATTTTTGGGCCGGCTTCGCCACTGCCTTGAATTATGTATGGAACATGATTAAATGTTAATTAGATGGTCAAGTAATGTAAATCGTGAAGTTTAACACCTAGAACACATAGAAAGCCATGTGTTGTTGTTCTGGGTGTTAATAACGCCCTATGTGAGCGCTTTAACGCGCCTTTGGGAGTTAAAACTCCCAGGGAGAGCGTTTTAACGCACTAAAACATGATTTTGCTACTGTACGATTTGGATCTATGTGAAGCTAACACATATGGATATAACTATATAATTTATGAGCCATTGGTTATGTGGATAATACCTAATTTAATTTTGAAGTTGCTGCCTATTTCTGACAATTCGATTTGAAGCAGTTGGCTGGCTACAAGTGTATCTTAAGCTATACAAATTCAATTGAGGCTTATAATATGTCATTGGGAGCTCAAGAGGTCTAGCTTAATATAGTAAAGAGTTAGCAAAAAATACGGTCCCCACTTTAGTCCTTTACAAAAAAAAGTTGTCGGTTGGTCCCTATGAAATTCATAGTGGACCCATTTTAGTCCTTTTGAGGGACTAATATGGATCTTTTTTGAATTTGTGAGGGACCACGATCTCCACGAAATAAGTCCACTTTGAATTTCTTAGGGACCTCGAGGCTAATACTTTTTGTAAGGGACTAAAGTGGGAATCGTGTTTTTTGTTAGGGACAAAAAAAGATATTTACTCTATAGTGGAATATTAAAAGAATTAGTGAAGGATCAGAGTCCCAGTTTTGGAAAACGTATGGGCTGTTCAGTGGTGGTAACATCAGAAAGAATGTTTTATACGATGTTAGTCTATGGAGGCTACATGGTGAATGATTTATAGGATGTTTTATACCTTTTGGGTTATGGTATTACCTAATAAGGGGATGTAAATTAATATATAACGCTTCTTATGTATAGGTGATAATTATTGTAATTGAGTTAATTGAATACGGAACTGATAATAACAGTAAACAAAAAGAAAAAAAGATTGTCCATTATTTTAATCAATTACTATGATTACAATTGCACTTAATACCATATGTTATGATAACAAATCGGTCTAGAATGAGGTGTTGCAGAACCATTTCAACCCAAATGCGTTAAGCTAAGAAGTAAAGGTTTAACATACTTGAAATATGAAAACAAAATTAATAAATAACATTACTTTGAAAAAGTTGATGTTCGAGGATAAATATCTAACGATAATATTTGAAAGGGGAAATATTTCTATTTTTATTATGGAGATATTGTTGGAATATTAATTCCTTCTATTGTTATGATGTTAATTATCACTAACAAACTAAGATCCATCATACCAAATCATAAAGGAATATTAACATAAAGGTGGGAGACATAGTAGCGAAATATATTTGATCTTCTCCTTTGGGGTATGCGATCTTCCTTGGTAAAGTAACCCTAATCCTTATTCTTTAGTATAATCTTCTTCTTAGTGGTATGCGATCTTCCTCAGTTAAATAACCATAATCCTTAATTTTTAGTATGTTGTCTCTCATGATGTGGAAGAGAAATTAGAGTTTCCTTTTTTGACATATTAGGGATCATAATCTTTTATAGTATTTTTTTTATTGTTAGGACAGTAAACTCCCGTTATACCTAGTTGGCCCAACACTAGTATCCACTCATTTGTCCCACACTTAGGAATTTATTTGTGCATCTTTATTTGATCACTTTAATTTACTCAATATATATTAAATAACATAATATAATTATTAATATAATATGTAACACACAAACACATTAAGAAATATAATTTTCTAACATATATTTTTTCCATTACATTCTCATAAAAGTGAATGTGTTGCATTAATATCTTTTCTCTATTTTCTATAATGGGACTAATTTAATTTTATATGAATATGCCATATAAAAATCACTATAACAAAAACAGAAATATTAAACCTATTATTTGAATTAGGTAACTAATTCGTATCTTTTCATCTGTGTTAGTTGTTATATTATAGATGCAATTTTTTGCAACCATTTGTATTTACATGCTTATACATAAGGAAGCACGGACACTTCAAAAAAAGGGAGAGTTGTGTCTGACACGCTCCGACACGGCGACATGCTCTGACACGGTGTCGGACATGCAATCAACTTTTTCCGATATGTTGACCATTCCAACACGCGAATTTGACCGAGTCGGACACGTTCTGACACGCTCCAACACGGTTAAATGGCATTTTCGTAAATTTTTTAAATTATTTTTAAAAAAATTAAAATATATTAGTAAAGCTTCTACACGATCATATCAATTTTCTCCTTTTTTTCCTTTAAGTAAATAATAGATCATCTCAGCACCATCGTTGTCATTCCTGTTACGCTCTTACCATGTCTCCTCCTCCCTAATCTCTCTCTAATCTGATCTGATCTCTCTCTCTTTCATCCCAGTTCTTTTTTTTTTATTAAAGCTTCCACATTTTATAATGCTTGATTGTGTTCTTGATATTCTTATTTTACAGTGTATTCTTTTAGTTTATGTTTTTGCCTTTTGTGAAGAACGCTGCTATAATTTTTAGTATTGGGTGTCGGTGAATTTTTTTACTGCTGTTGTCATTGGTTACATCAGATTTTTTTTTTCACCCTTTAGGTAACACCTTGGATTCCGACTTTGAATCAATTTTTCTTATGTGGTTTTGGGTTGGAAAGGAAAGTTGAAAGAAGATTTTGATCGGTATTATTAATTTTTTTATTTTTTGTTAAATTATTGAATATTAAATGAAATATACACTATATAATTTTAAAATATTATTTAATATTAAAAAGTGTCCCAACGTGTTGAAATCCATAATTTTTTAAGATTGACGTGTCGAAGTGTCGTGTCGTGTCGTATCGTATCACGTGTCGCATGTCGTGTCGGTGCTACATAGCCTATACATAGGTGCACCTCCAATAAATGAAGGAAAATAGAAGTATAATATTATAAGAAAGTTGTTAGGTTATGTTATTGTAACGCCTGGCTGCTTCAAGAATCAATGACTATCCCCACATATTAACACGAGACTTTTCAGTGTATTTTTTCCTCACTCGCACACTTCTTGGGAAAACTTCTCAGGAGGTCACCATCCCAGAATTGCTCCAAGTCAAGCACGCTTAACTATGGAGTTCTTCCATTCCGGGCTACCGAAAAGAAGATGCATCTTGTTAATATAGGTAGTACCAATTAATTCTTATAAGTTATCTCAAACTGTGCAGTCTCATACCTGCACAATTTTTGGAATCTCTATCTTTCGGGTGTCGATTCGATTCATTCGTGCTTGTAACCCCCAACTTGAAGGCTGTCAGGAGCTGCTCCTTATCCATGCTCTTTCACACCGGCGATCACTCCCCGCCCTCGTCAGCGCTCGGGATGTTAAGGTTGTAGAGTTAGGGATTGTGGAACCAAAAAGCAATACAAGTGTGGGTTCCACAATCCCTATTTCTATAACATAACCTACAAATTTTCCTACAACATTATTCATCTTTGTCTCGTAAATAAATCATCTTGGATTCACAGAATTCCGAATAGTGTCTTAAGTGGTAACATCCCATGTGATCTGTTCATCATCGCTGCTAAGTTTCCAAAGGTCGAAACACTACGTCCCAAACGTACCAATTTTTTTTCGAGGATCCGTTCATATTTGAGTACTTTATAAGGTTTCTCAATAAATTTTGAAGGAAATTTTTTATTTCTAATTATATATATTATTTAACAGGATATTTTCGAGTGGATGGCTATTCGAATAAAACAACAGATTTCATTATTTCGTCAGCATTTTTTTTAAAAATATTTTAATCGGTTCATTTAAGAATTAATTTAATTCAAGATTAGTTCCAGGATTAAGGATTTAGATCCCACCCAAATACCTAATTTTCATTTAAGAATTAATTTAATTTTTTTTAGATGTAGTGAAAAAAATTAAACCTTCACCCCATCTGCCCTAGCCCTAACGTCAACTGAGCTATCATTATTTAATCTTTGGTCTAACATTTGTTTTAGAAAAATATTGACCAAAAAAATTTAAATTTTCTAATTTGAATTGGTTGTTTACTGTTGATTATTGGTTGATTGCGATTATTGGTTGAAAAACACGCAACAATGGTCTGTCATTTGACCAAGTAATTTTATGACCAAAATTGATGCTAGGATTGTTATAAACATAAACTCTGTATTTATATATTCCCCTAAGAACCCTCAAGCATCCTACTAGTTTTGTACCTCATCCCTGACTTTCACTTTGATCCGTTTGTATTCAAGGGTGAATCCTCTTCCCTTCCACTTCCTTAACATCAATCTAGTATGAGAGTACAACAAGATGAGCATCATCATGCTTGTGCAGTTCAGAAATCAGAGTTCCCAAGTTGTTCTTGCTTAGAAAATAAAAGTAAAATGGTTGATAACATCAAAGTGTTATTTCTTTTGATCTTTTTATTCTCCTATATTAGAACCTGCACTTCCCTAGACAGTTTAGAAATGAGTCAATCTATCCAAGATGGTCAAACTTTAGTTTCAGCAGATGGAAACTTTGAAGTGGGTTTCTTCACACCTGGAAATTCAGCAAGTCGATATTTGGGTGTGTGGTATCGGAATTTATCACCTTCAACTGTCGTGTGGGTGGCCAACAGGGAAACACCACTGCAGAATAACTCAGGAATCTTGAAACTCAATGAAAATGGGGTTCTTGTGCTTCTCAATGGCACAAACAGCATTCTTTGGTCATCAAACGTATCAAACAAAACAGTGAATAATAATCCAATTGCAAAGCTCTTGGACTCGGGAAATCTTGTTGTGAAAAATGGACAGGATACTAAGGAGGACCAGTTCTTGTGGCAGAGTTTTGATTATCCATGTGATACATTATTGCCAGGAATGAAGCTTGGATGGAACATAGTAACTGGTCTAGACAGGTTTGTAACATCTTGGAAAAGTGCAGATGATCCAGCTGAGGGAGAGTTTTCTGTGAGTATTGACATTGGAGGATATCCACAACTAATTTTTAGGAAGGGATCTGTTATAAAATCTAGAATGGGATCATGGAATGGCCTTGGTTTTACAGGATACCCAATTCAACCATTGCAAGGAAAACAAAGATTTATATTTGTCATGAATGCTGAACAAGTGTATTATCAATATGAAGTCCTTGACAAGGATAGCACTTTTGTCTCTATATATACGTTGAGCCCTTCAGGCCTTTTGCGGGGTTTAGCTTGGACAAGTAAAACAAGTGCTCAGGAAGTTATTGAAACTGGAGGGGAAGACTCGTGTGATATTTATGCTATGTGTGGTGCAAATTCTATATGCAATACAGATGGTAATGTTCCAAAATGTGAATGCCTTGTAGGATATCTTCCTAACTTTCCTGAACAATGGAATATATCAGTTTGGTCTGGGGGTTGTGTTTCAAGGAATAAATCTAGTTGTAAAAATAGCAGCACTGATGGATTCTGGAAATACACACACTTGAAAATTCCAGACACGTCTTCATCATGGTATAGTAATACCATGAACCTTGAGGAATGCCATAAGTCATGTCTGAAAAACTGTTCATGCACAGCATATGCAAACTTGGATGTCCATAATGGAGGAAGTGGCTGTCTACTTTGGTTTGATGATCTGGTCGACTTGCGGAAATTCTCTCAATGGGGACAAGACCTTTATATCAGAGTTCCTGCATCAGAACTAGGTATACAATTTTATTTTATTTTCCTCTCTGATGAGGTTGAGCCTTGAAGCAGTGGTAAGTTGCTCCTTGTGACCGGGAGGTCACGGGAAACAACCTCTTCGGTTCGCAAAAAATATAAGGGCAAAGGTGCATACGATCGACCATGCCCTATCCTCACAAGTCAGGAAGCTTTGTGCATCAGGGTTTGCCCACTTGCCAAAGTTTCATTATTCTAACAAAAGCTTAGAGATGGGTAAGGCAGTGAGAACTTCTAACTTCAACAGAACATTTTGGTATTGCAGCTTGAAAGGTGATGCCTAAGTGGAAGCCATGGAAATTGAAACAAAGATTTGATGGTTGCAAGATTTTGCTATGCACTGTCAAAAAAGTTATTAGTCATGCTTGTAAACTGTTACACTTTTTTTTTTTCTAGCTTATTTCCTTTTCTTTCTTTTTTCTGCAATGGTTAGGATTAAATTAAATAGTATTACTATTCCCTACATACACCCTCAGTCTAAAGAAACTTGTTATCCTTGTTAGTTTCAATTGTACTAATAGTTGATTATTTATCATGCTCTGCATCTGTCAGATCATGTTACGGATAATGGCCACGGACATACACAAGAAGAAGCTGGTTGGAATTGGAATCACAGTTGGTGGGATTATTTTTGGATTCATTACATGTGTCTCCATGATAATACTTAGAAAGAGAGGTAAATTATGTATTCGATATAATTTGTTGTATAATATATGATAGTAATTCATGGTAGGATGTGCAAATCTGTATTTAAAAAAGATTTGAAAATTCTGGTACATATTATGAAGCTTGAACTTGCAAATGTTTTTAAGAAATGACTGTATATATTTGCATCCAAAATGAGGGTTGTCATAGTAATTATTTTCTTGATATTGAAGCAGGAACTGGAACCAAGGAACAACACAGAA
>JAVKPL010005095.1:0-23062 GCA_032173675.1 Gastrolobium villosum | reverse complement strand
GTGGCAACTTGGTACCTGTAATTTGCATAGTGGGTATGGGTGGAATGGGTAACACTACTCTTGCTCAGCTTGTGTACAATGACCTAAGGTTGCAGGAGCAGTTTGAACTTAAAGCTTGGGTCTATGTTTCAGAATATTTTGATGTTGTTGGAGTTACCAAAGAAATTTTGAAGTTGTTTCAGGGTTCAGCATATGCCGAAGACTTGAATTCACTCCAACTTGAATTGCAGAAGAGATTAATGGGCAAGAAATATTTGCTTGTTTTGGATGATGTTTGGAATGAGAATTGGTTACTTTGGGAGGCCTTACACGTTCCCCTTAACTATGGATCTTCTGGAAGTAGAATTCTTGTCACCACACGTGATATGAAGGTAGCATCACTCATGAAATCCACCCAAGTACTTCCTTTAAAGGAATTGAAGAAAGAGGATAGTTGGAGTTTATTTGAGAGATATGCTTTTCATGACAAGAATGTAAGTGGTCATCCAAATCTTGAATCAATGGGCAAGAAAATCGTTGAGAAGTGTGGAGGGTTGCCTTTAGCTATAAAAGCATTGGGAAATCTCTTGCGAACAAAATTCTCTAAAGGTCAATGGGTTAAGATATTGGAGACTGATATGTGGCTTTTATGGGTTGATAATAACATTAACCCGGCACTGAGATTGAGTTACCATATTCTTCCTTCCAATTTGAAGCGTTGTTTTGTTTATTGTTCCATGTTTCCCAAAGGTTACCGGTTCAACAAGGAAGAATTAATCAAGCTTTGGATGGCAGAAGGATTGTTGAAATGCTGCAGAACAGATAAAAGTGAAGAAGAGTTGGGTGATGAATTCTTCAATCATCTTGAGTGTATTTCATTTTTCCAACAATCAGGAGGTGACTTCGTCATGCATGATCTTGTCAATGATTTAGCAAAATCAGTGTCAGGAGAATTTTGTTTGCGACTAGAGGGTGATAGAGTGCAATATATCCCAGATAAGACACGTCACATTTGGTATTCGAATAAAATAAAAGGCGAAGATAGAATATTAGAGCATATTTACAAGTGTAATGGGTTACGAAGTTTGATATGGAAACGAGACCTCAAGATATCCAACAATGTACAACGTGCTCTATTTTCGAGACTAAAATATTTGCGGGTGTTATCATTCAGATATCATCCTCTCTTGGAGCTAGATGATGAGATAAGCAATTTAAAGCTTTTGCGTTATCTAGACCTTTCTTTCACTCAGATTAAAAGGCTGCCTGATTCCATTTGTATGCTGCATAATTTACAGACACTGATATTGATGTGGTGCCTGTATTTGACTGAGCTCCCTTCAGAATTTTACAAACTCATCAATTTACGACATCTTGACTTGGGAGGCATTGATATAAACAAGATGCCAAAGCATATAGGAAGGCTAATCAATCTTCAGACACTGACTCATTTTGTTGTGGGAGAGCATTGTGGATCTGATATTAAGGAGTTGGCAAAACTGAATAATCTTCAAGGAAAACTCAAGATTTCAGGATTTGAAAATGTCACTGACCCTGCAGATGCTGCAGAAGCCAATTTGAAAGATAAGAAACATTTAGAAGAATTATTCTTGACCTTCTATGGTACACAAGCTGACTCGATAATTGAAAAGCGTGTCTTGGAGGCCTTCCAACCGGATGACAACCTCAATAGCCTCATTATCGGAGGCTATCGTGGCAATAGCTTTCCAGATTGGCTTGGGAATTGTCATTTTTCCAGTTTAGTATTTATGGGACTGTTTGAATGTCAATTCTGTTCATGCTTGCCACCACTTGGACAGCTCTCCTCCCTCAAGAGCTTTCTATTGTAAACTTTCATCGAATAGAGATTATTAATGGAGAGTTTTATGGCAATAATTCATCAAATGTACCATTCGGGTCCCTTGAAATTTTGCACATTGAGGATATGCCCAATTGGAAGGAATGGTTCTGTTTGGATGATGGTGAAGGTTTCCCATGTCTTAAAGAGCTTTCCATTCAAAACTGTCCCATGTTGAAAAGTGACCTGCCTCAACACCTTCCTTATTTGGAAAAATTGATGATTAGGGATTGCCAACAGCTGGAGGCTTCACTTCCCAAGGCTCCTAATATTACGGAGTTAGTGCTTGACAGATGTGAAAGCATTTTGGTAAATGAATTCCCATCCACCTTGAAAAAAGTCTCCATTAGTGGAACTCAAGTCATTGAGTCCTACCTGGAGCAAATTCTATTGAACAATGCCTCTCTTGAAGAGTTGTATGTTACAGACTTCAATGGTCCAAATCTAAAATGCTTCTCTTTGGATTTACGTTGCTGTAATTCTCTTCACAAACTATCTATAAGAAGCTGGTACTCCTCCTGGTGGCCTTTCGTGCTAAACTTATTCACCAATCTTTATTCTCTGGATTTGTATGATTGTCCAGAGTTGGAATCATTTCCTGGGCATGTTCGCCTTCGAGTCTAAGCATCCTCGATATATATAAATGCCCCAAACTGATTGCTTCGAGAAAGGAGTGGGGTTTGTTCATATTTCATTCTTTGAAAGAATTCAGTGTTAGTGATGACTTTGAAAATGTGGAGTCCTTCCCAGAGGAGAGTTTGCTGCCACCCAATATTAATCATCTCTGCTTGTGTAATTGTTCAAAGCTAAGAATAATTAACAAAAGGGGTCTTCTCCACCTCAAATCTCTCAAATCCTTATCTATTTCGGATTGCCCTTGTCTTGAGTACTTGCCAGAGGAGGGTATACCCAACTCCTTTTCTGTTTTGGATATTCATTCTTGTCCATTACTTAAGCAGCGATACCAAAAGGAGGAAGGAGAGCATTGGCATAAAATTAGTCACATCCGTTATGTGTTTATCGAGTAGAGGCTGAAAGAGATGTTCATGCAGGTGCACCACATTTCTCCATTTGCTTGTATTCAGTGCTTTATATGTCAAACATCTGTAAATTTTGTTTAATGGTAACGGGATAAGATTCTATATTTTATGTTAGAATCGTACCCTCTGTCTGTGACTTTTCCTAAATGACACTGATTAAATATCCATGCCACAAGCATTTTGTCGTACTGCTTTCACGGTGACACTTTTTGGCAATATATGTATAGCTTTTATATTTATTTATTTATTTATTTTTTTTGGTGAAAGCTTTTATATTTATTTTGCTAAAAACAAAGTTTTACAAACAGTGGTGGAAGGGAGATGAAGGCCGTTATTAAATCCCTTTCGGATAAAAATTAAAAATTTCCCTGTTATATTGTTTTTAATATAGAGGAAGCGCCTGAACAAGCTTGGTGACAGAAAGGTTGAAATTAAGGTTAAGGCTGTGTAGAAATATTTTCTTCTCTGTTTGATATTGTTGTTGTGATTTACCACCTAATTCATCTGCATTACAAAATTCTATTGGCTTCTGGTTTTATATATATTGTTAAAGTTATCAAGTTACCATAATACACTAAGATCAAGCTAGCAGATACATCCTGACATGAGATACCTACCTAACATGTGATCCTCCATAACATAAATAAAAGGCAATGATTGGTTTCTTGGACCTTAATTATACTTAATCCTTTAACAAACGTAGCCAATGCCATATAGACAAAAACACCATGGAACCATAGGTGCTTATTAATTTTTTCCTTTCTGTCGGCATTCCATTGATCAACTTTTTCTTCAATTTATAGAAATTGTACTCTATGCCCCAATGAATGTAATGTGTACATACTCTATGTATGTGAATATTGGTCTAAAATATACTATTGTGCTGGGTGTTTTGTCAAAGGAAAAAATGTTATTATATTCGATATTCAATTCATTTGGCTACTCCTGATTGTGTGCTCTTCATTCAGTGATCTTGACGCTCAGGGTTGCTTGAGGTTCTGCATAGAAAGACTAGAAGTGAACTCCAACCACATAATGCTGGATATTGGGGACTTTAGACGCATGCATGTTGTGAATTTTGGACTAACCAAGTTCTTGCATTGTAATAGCCCGTTACGTACCGGTAACGTTATCATTGCATATGGTATTAAGCGCAGTTACAATCATACTAATTGAGTTAATTAAATTATGTGTAAACTTTTTTCTTTTACTACATTCTCATCTTTAAACATTAATCATTTCTGTAATCAATTAAAAACAACACCAATAACGAAGCTCAACAGTAAAGGATTGAGGATGGATATGGATGAAGGGTGTCTTGGTTGATGTTCTGGGAACACTCCTTGGTTTGAAACCCGTGGGCTATATACCAAGACCAATAGGCTGGACGTTGCGTGGTTTTGGCATTGACCATTCCAGCTTCGTCGTATTTTGATTCCCTATGCTTCCCTACTTCACTAAATCCCTTGTTTTGTCCCGTTTTAAATGTTATATTATGTTGTTGATATACATTGAAGTGAGTCATTGGACTAGTATTCTCCAGAACCTCTGGGGTACTGAGATATATCCGTATATCTCACCTCGCTTTGGGGACTTTATTTCAGGTAGTGCCAGCGGAGTCAGAGCGGCGGGCAAGAGGCCCGTAGGGTGAGCTCGGACATAGAGCTATTTTGCATTTTGTGGCCATTGGGCCTAGGCTAGACTTAGGACATGAACAATGCATGTGATTCAGGATTATCGTTGTCATCTTCGTTCATGTTGTATTTTGTCTAAGTTTAGTCTTTTATTGTCATGATTTATTTTGAAGGAATTATGATGCATAATTGAAGGATAATTGTAATAGTTGTAATTTGTAATTTGAAGACCCTATGCAATATTGATGCATGTATATGATGAAAGAGCAATAGGCCTATTCTAGGATTTGATTTATGTTTTATGTCAAAGAAATGTATGCAAAGGAACGAATGTGATTAAAATGATTTAAGAATTTGTATTGGAATTGTTAAGTTATAAAGTGAACCAAATGATATAAATTGTGAAGGGTTGTAAGAGCACCAAGGCATTGCTGGTCCTTGAGTGCCACCCATGTCTATTAGGTACAATTTGAGGATAGTTAAGCACTTGTACAAAAGTGGGATTTATTGGAAAAACAAAGGAAACTCTAGTGAAATTTCTAGAAATTGACAGAATTTAGGTGAATTTTGGGAGAGCATATCTCCCTCTATAGATGTCCAATAGGGACGTGTCATATGCCATTTTAAAGCTGACTCTTTTGGGTTAGCAAATATAGAAATAGAACCCCTTTAAAAGAAATTTTTTTCAGTCGAAGTAAGTCATGCATTTGTTGCAATTGAGTGAGTCAACATTCGTTGGTCAATTATATTTATGTATATTTGTTTTCATTTTATATTTTGTACATTTGATAGTCCTAATAATTTAAGACAAAAAAAAGATGGATTATAAAATATTCAAAGGTATAAGTTTAATAAAATATACGAATACCCACTTTACAATGTTTCTTATCTAATGATGAATAGATATTACAGTGAGAACTGAGAATCAGGTCCAAGTTATAGGAATTTTCCCTGCAATTTCCTGTTCTGCAATATTCATTAACGAAACCTGGATTATGATTTATGATAGTGCCCCTTTCTTAAGATATGTTTGTGTTCTTGTTTTCTGCTCTCTTCTAATTTTTGTTTCCCAAACACCTTGGAATGGTATATTTTTAACTTGTCATTACGCTAAAATCCTTCTTTAATTGTACTTACTTTTTTCTTGAGGGGTTATATTTATAATTTTATTTTATTTTTACAACCTCATTAACAATTTTTCTTATTGTTAAATCAAATCCAAATCAACATATACAAAATGATATCAAAGAAGAATCGTTTATCTAATTTTGATCTAACAGAGACAAAATAATTGTAATAAAAAAAAACAATAATTATAACCTATCTCTTTACCCTTAAAGAGTGCCAACCAATGTTGTCAAATCCGAGTTTTTACGTAGAAATAGAAATGGGTGATAGAAACGTAAAACGTAGAAACGACACGAAACGTAAAATTTTTAATTTTTTATTACTTAAGGTCAAAATACAAAATTATATATATACATGTAAAAAAAATCGCATAATGAACATGTGTGTTGAGCCACTTATATATTTTAAAAGGAAAATTATTTTTGATAACAAAGTGTCAAAATTATAAATAGTGATAACTAACAAGTAATGGATAACCAATCTATTCTGACTGCTTCATACACTATGCAGATTTTGGGCAGATTTTGGATCATCGTTCAGCAGATATAATTTCACTTCTTTCAATGTACACAATGATCCAAAAACACAAAACGATTCTCATAGCATAACTTATAATAGAATTACAGCTTTATAAGACATAATTATAAAAGACAAATATCAAATAGCGGATCTAGAAAATTTTATTTATGTCTTCACATTTAAAATAAAGGAAATTTTTTTAATATATTAAAATACAAAAGAATATAAACAGAAAATAGAAAAGAAAACTTTAACTTAACATAAAAAAAGTAATGAAGACTCAACTAAACTTTTACAATAGAATATTTTGGATCCTCAAAAAATTACGGGTCTCAATTTAATCCCTTAGAAAAAAAGTCGACTTGTGGTTTCCTACCATCACCCTCAACAGGTATGGTGGAACACACAAGGGGAACAAACCCCAGTACCATGAGGTTACCTCAATAAGCCTCTTCACTTATCTCCACTGAAAATACTCTCCGAGCTCGTTATTCAACAGAATGCTTACACAGAGGACATCTCTAATTACTCAAAACTCATACGAACACATGCAAGTTAACAATTATACAAGCATTGTCCCAATCACTTACCTCAATCCTACTTGGTCCAGGACCAAGGGCAATCCACCGACTCACATTTCAGGATTCAAATCGACGTACGACAACCTACAACAACCATGTACGAACCATCAGTACACGATAATTCCATCAGAATACGAAAAACGTCAAAACCTCCCCTACACCCTATTAGGTTCGGCCAAACAAGTGCAATTTTGCATTTTATTTTTCTAAATTTTCTTTCTCATTTTATTATGCATCCTAAGGTTGCCAAAAAGGCCATATCAAGTGCCATTTCTCGTTTTACGTCTTTTAAACATCGTTTTGCCTAATATTTCACTCTAGGATCCTTTATGACTTTCAACACCATCAATTATTTTTCATTGATTCTCCCACCTTCAATCCACCACACAACCCATCTAATTACCATATAACACATAATACATCATTCAAGTGTAACAACCCGTGTTAACCCAGATTGTTAACATACTATCGTATTAAGCCACGCTTAATTAAAATGCGGAATAACTTTTTCTTTAATTCAATTATGACGTCATTAACCTTAGCCAACTTGATTACTTAATCAATTTCATAAAATAATGCTTGCATGTAAATTGCAAGACAACTAACTGAAATATCTCATATATAAATATAAAGTGAGTATCTAAGTCACAGGACTACAACACATGGCCTGGACCAAAATCCTGATACATTAATACAACTTTAACTAACAGAAGACATAAACAAGTCTATGTTGCATGGACAATCCCCATGCTCACCAAATAAGGCAACAATGCCCCACAATAGTCTCAGCAGACAATAACATAACCATAGCGGAAAACATAAACAGCAGTCAACATCCAGTATGTCAGCATATCACAATAATATCTAACTTAGCTCTGGCCTCCTACCACCTGAGCCCTCAACATTACCTGAACCTGAAATAAGCGTCCCCATACGTGGGGTGAGATCTCTAAACAAGAAATCTCAGTAAGACAAGGGGTCCTCAATGATCTTCCACCCCAAACTCACTTACATGTGCAATATAAGTTCAAAAGCAATATTTCCAATATTAGTTCCAAAACTATGCAGTGCAACAGATATTCGTGCCATGTGTGTTTATACAATCTACTGGCCAGAGAAATATAGGAATACGTCTAAACCCACATGAGTACAAGGAACACCGCTTGCACCTCACCCACAGCCTCACCTTATCGTATGTACCACATACTCAGGCTTACCGTAAAGGTGGACACCACATGCATATCAAAGCATGTAACACAGCATGCATAAACCACATTTCCATGGGACATGGTGGAACCACAACATGGCTAAACCGAGGACACGAAAGCTTACCTTGCAAGCAATCAATCCAAGCCAAGAGTCCAACCACTCTCAAGTCCAAACATAGCAGTATCACAATCTGTTATGGACCAATAATATATCATTAATTATGCATCACAAGTATACAACTTAAAGACTACGCCTTTCCTTTACGTTTTACGTCTTAAGGCTTCCAACAAAGCCATAAGCCCTTAATCACATGATTCAGACTTAGTTCATTAATTACAGAAGTTCAACTTCCTTAATCTAGGGTCCACAAACCCCTAATAGCCTACTGTCTGCACAGTAAAGCTACTGTTCTTCGAAATCCCAGAATATCAGGATATTCATCGTGGCATATCTGGATATGCAATATCCGGATATCTCACTGGACATATCCGAATATCCAGATCCCATATCCGGATATCAATATCCGGATATCTGTTCGACAAATATCCGGATATCTCACGAAAGAATGCAGTTTCTGTATTTCGAGAATATCCAGTCCAAAGGGTCCAACTTTAACCGGTTATAGACACTTAAACATGCATTTCTAGGTGTGTTTAACCTTCCCCACCCTTAAGTTATCAACTTAGCTCAATACATGCATCAAGGTTCCATTTTTAAGCATTTAAACTCATGATCATGGTTGGTAAAACTCACCAAGGCTCAAAAATAGGGGAATGAGGACACTTGGAGCTCACCAACAGCTCCTCAAACTCAGACCAAGTAGGAGCACGAAAATGGCACCTCCAAGGTGGGTTCTTGCACCGCAAGATGACACTTTGAAGCTCAAAATGTCTTCAACAAGGTTTCTACCACTCAAGCTCCAAACTCAGCCCCACACCTCAGCCTACACAGCTCTCTTAACTCAGAAAGATGACAACAATGCAGCCCCAAGGCTAACTCTCACCCTTCCCAAGTGTTTACAATGATGAAACAAGTATCAAAGGTGATGACTTGGCCAAGAAATGGAAGGAGAGGAGCAATGGAATAGTGCACAGCAGCTGACCAGCCCAAGAATCACGTAGGAACGCAGCTGCCTAGGGTTTTGTGCCCTTAGTGTGCATATAAATAGGCAATTGGTCACTTAACGCGCAGTATTAACGTTAATAGCTACGCAAAAGATCTTGATACCAAACTTTGGAATCTTAACCTACACATTTTTCTAATATTTTTCATATTTTTATTTTATTTTTCGGAGCACCTTTTCGGTACGCGCTTTTCCATAGCCAGTATCATTTCTGGCATCAGATCACATCATTTTGACTGGAAACTCGTTTTATAAGTCCTCCATAATATTCTATTAATTATCATGCACTTGTTATAAATTTCCGGGATAATTTTTTCGATACGCATTTATACCGGGTAGCACATTTGCGCTTTTCTTCCGAAAAGCAACTTTCAGCATTCTTACTCACTTACTATAATTATTTAAACCAAATAATAATTATTAAGGTCAATTATGGAATCATTTCCTAATTTATCATAATTAATTCACTAATTACCTTAATTAGCGGTGCAGGTTCTTACACCAAGCAATGTCAACAACATTCAATCCTTAATTCTCCCTAAATGGCCGAATTGTACCTCAATGCCACACCAAGGAATTTCGATCAACTTTAACCACTCAAAACCTCATACAATTCCGTTATATTAACATACAATCATACAACAACTCACCAATACAATCCTACAACATTTTCAAAACTCAAAGTCATGACACCATCAAATTTTTTTCTAAGTTACAAAATCATATTTTTCACCAATAATTTTCATTGCATTTTTAGCTCTAACACATCATTCTAAGATATTATCATCTAATACACATTTTCCATTTAAACTCTCTAACAACACAAATCATCAAATTCAAAGTCTAGGGTTCATGAACAAATTCGAAAATCCAACCATGGAAATGATGAAGAAACTTACTCCAAAGCTAGGCACAAGGCTTCTCCTAGACATACTCAACCATTGGAGCATCAATCACCACCAAGAACATAAATCTAAAGAAAAGGGCCGCAGCTTTGGGGAGGGAATATCTCAAAATCTAGTGGTTTTCATGGTTCAAGGGTACCCACCAATGGGTTTAGAAGATGATTTCCATTAAGATTCAAGTCAAGGATCAATGAATTTGGTTGAGTTTTGAGTGAGTAATGGAGGATGGAAACTTTGAAGGCAAACTTGCAATTCCATGGGGTTGGCCGCGGATTTCTAAGGGAGGAGGGGAGGAAGATGATGATGTAATGGTGGTTTTGCCATGTGGCAAGGTTCACTTAAGTGGGGTGGGTCCCACCGCCACCTCACGCGATTTTAAATTTATTTTAATTTCCCTCCGATTCCACTAAACGTCCATAAATTCACAACCTATTTAGAAACTCTAATTTTTAACATTAACCATTTTCCTTTAATTATACTTGATCAGATGAATCCGGAGTTTTCCGGTCGATTGGAGAAAATGTTGTTTTAAGCTGTTGTGCGCTCCATTGGCACGCTTCCCCAAACGTACTTATTTCCATCAAATTTTATCACAAATCATATTCCTTAGTTCTATAAACCATTTACAACTCTATTTAAAACCTAGAGCTCAAAACTCAATTGACACGTTTTACGGTGCAATCGTACCGCGATATTTTTATCCGGTAAAAATACTATTCACTGAATTTTCTGAAACTTGTCTAACCACTCAATTTTTCATTCTGAATCCATTTCCAGGGTTATTTTTATCAACTGAGACCTTCTGCTTAATTTTTATCTTCCTAGAGTTGCGTGTTGGCTAATTACCGTTTTGCCCTTTCTTTGTATTTTGGCATAATTTTCAGAATTTTCACTAATCATTTCTTTTAATTCTCATTTAATGTATTAATATTTAAACTTAGAAATGCGAGGTGTTATAGTAAACGTCATTTTACCATTGTTCATGCTAATGAATGAGATGTCAGGTTCTATTTCATGTTAACATAGTAACAAAGAGGTCAATGTGATCAACAATAAGTGATTAATATCAATTATGCATTCTCCAGAAAAGAAAATAAAGCACAAAACACAAAAGAAAGGAAATTGCTGTAATCATTCTAACAAAAAACTCATATATAGTAAAGGAAAAAAAAACATTTTCATCATTGTCTACTATTGTCAATCCAATAACAATGCTTTACCATTACAAAAAGAAAAAGAAAAAAATAACAGAACAGAACAGAATCATACAATTTACAATAAGAACACTAATTTAATTCAACCCTCAAATCAAACTAAGTGGTTGTTGATGTTGAGAGAAAACGAAAGAATTTCCATTACTGAATTGCACTGATTGTATTGAATGAAAGAAAAATACAAACTGGGAATATATATACATCCCATGATCTTAATAAAGAAACTAACTAACTAATCTTGAAAACAGAAAATAACTAATTCCTAATGACTCAGCTTAACCATTTGCTGAGGTGGATCTTAATAAAGAAACTAACTAACTAATCTTGAAAACAGAAAATAACTAATTCCTAATGACTCAGCTTAACCATTTGCTGAGGTGCATGGTTGTCAAACTCTCGAGTAAACTCACAAACTCTACCGAGTTTACGTTTCTGGTCACCCTCACCGTTCCCGCTTCACTGCAAATTCGCTTTTGGCACTCAAACGGTAGAAGCTTCGTGTTTTTTGGCAAACTCTTAAACTCTTACGAGTTTAACGATTTCAAGAAAATGGAGAAAAACCCATGGACCCGAAAATTTTACCCGAAACCCAAAAAACCCATGGCTTTTTTTAACACAAAAAACCCTAATACCCGGTTTCAGCCACCACCTCCTTGCTCAGTGAGAGACGACGTCGCGACTCTTGCTCCACCGTCTTCTCTGACGTGCTTCGTCGTCGTCCTTCTGCTGCTCCGCTTTCTTCTCTTCCAATTTCTCCATGGAGGGCTCTGTGGAGGATTTGGGAGCCCCGAAGTCATGGGAGTATAACTAACATAACTCCGAACATGGATTTCAAGTAAAACATATTTGATATTTTGTTTTGAATTTTGATATTTTGTGCTATGGCTTTATGTGTTTGAGATAGTGTGTGATTATGACTATTGTATGACATTATTTTGCTGGTTGGTTGAATTAAATTTGCTTATTATATTACTTTATATGCATATAAATATTTATAAATATAATTTGTATCTCGTGTCACGATTCTACGATCCGTGTTACGATTTTGCGATTTACGATTTTGGTCCACCCTTCCGAGTTTGCATAGAATCTCGAGTTTGACAACCTTGCTGAGGTGGATATTAACCTGTTATTGTTTTTGTCATGGTTAGTTGGTTGAACGTGATTTGATCACAGAGGCTGTTTGATGCTTTATAACGGCAGTAGCTTGATCATTTTCCATTATTATTAGTTAACGTGATGTTGCAGAAAAACTAATACCGGTAATTTATATAGTGTATATTATATTTAATAGAGGAGTGATATTCTTACTACCAAAATTTTCTACTACGAATTTACTACCTATCTAATCACAATTGGATCAACATTTTCCCTTTTTTCAAAAACTTTTTAAGATTCTCTCTTTGATTCAATGGTAATTAGATAGGTAGTAAGTTAGTAGTAGAATATTTTAGTAGTAAGAATATCCTCCCTCTATTTAATATTCAATAATTTAATAAAAAATGAAACTAAACTTATAATATTTATCAATTTTGCAAAGAAACATAAAATATCCCAAATATTCATATTAAACTCAATAAAATGGTAATCGTAATCCAACGAATCTAATAATTAGAACTAAAAACTCAACGCAACACAATCTTTGAACTTTTTTATTTATTTCTATAATACGTGTTGGAGTGTTGGGGAGTAATAGAATGTCGGAAAGTGTCGGACATGATACATTAGGGTTTGTGAAGTGTGGGTGCTTCATAAACTAATACTATGTTTATAGTGGGAGAGTGACCAAAGTGCCACGTTTGGATAAAAAAATTACCAGACTGCCACGCCAACAGTAAATTTTGCCAAAATGCCACGCGGCATAATTCGCTACACAGTGTAGCGAAATATGTCACGTCAGGATGCACAGAACCAAAAATGCCACATGTCAAATTTTGAGAAATTCGTTACACGGGGTGGCGAATTTCTCGAAACTTGACATGTGGCATTTTTGATTCTGACGTGGCATATTTCGCTACACTGTGTAGCGAATTACTTGCATACATAATTCGCTACACTGTGTAGTGAATTATGCCGCGTGACATTTTGATAAAATTTACTGTTGGCGTGACAGTCTGATAATTATTTTATCACGTTATTTGTCCAAACGTGACAAAATGGTCATTGTCCCGTTTATAGTCACATTTTATTAAAAGTAAAATGATGCACACATTCCAATAAATAAACTAGGAAAGAGGGTGGAAACTGGGATAGGTGAAATGGTTGATGGGGAATTAAAGAGACTAGTTGGAAGTTGCAACTTCATATGGACCATACAGCAAGCGGAGACATTTGACTAAAGTCAACCTGGAGCCTTTTCAAAGGGTCATTTATATCTATATTTACTGATGTTAAAAAAACAAAAAAGACTTTAGGCCAAATCTTCATTTCTTTTAGAACGACTAAGTCTGTACCTCGATAGCACCAACACGCAAAATATGTGAAAATTTGCGTGTCGGACACCTGTCCGACACGGACACGTTCCGACACGCGTCCGACACGCGGTCAACATTTGGGGACACGCGATCAACGCTCGGATACGTTTGGACACGTTTTTCCGACACGCAGTCAACTTTTTCGGACACGCGGTCAACGTTGGGACACGTTTTTTTTTTGTTTTTTTTTAATTTTTTTTAACTAAATATAAAAGAAATAATTTATAAATTGATTTTTTTCTGTTAAGAAATTTTACATGAAAAATTAACAAAATACGGAAATTATTTATATATATATTTTTGTTATGAAATTTAAATATTTGATTGGTTATATGACTTATTATTGACTCTTATATGTATTAAATATAAATTATATTATATATATTAAAATATTTATTTAATATCAAAACGTGTCCCAACGTGTCCAAATATGACATTTTTTAGAATTAACGTGTCAGCGTGTCGTGTCGTGTCCCGTGTCCGTGTCCGTGCATCATAGGTCTGTACCACAAGTTAATATTGAACGGTAGAGGATTGAGATTTTTTCTTCTTTCTTTCAATTTTATTTCCTTACGTCACATAAAATAAAGCTTTAACGACTCTTCTCACATCTTTTAGTCTCTGTTTGGTGTGACGTATATGGTATGATAATATAAATTTATACTATATATTATGACATTTTCAATTATTTAGTATAATCATCGTGTAGTATAAGCTTATACAATAGAATCTCTTAATACATCAAAATGATGTATAACTTAATCCGACCTAAGGGGAAGGAATAAAGCCTGATAAGAGGTTAGTATATTAACATAAGTGCAATTCTAAAAAATTAATGTATTATTTTAATATATTAAAAATTAATTTTTAATATATTAATTTTTAAAATATTAAAAAATTTAATTTTTATAAAAATTAATTTGTTTTGAACATACTGATCAATAAATTTTTATAAAAATTAATATCATATGACATTTTTTGAAGAATTTTATAATTTATTTATTAAAGGATATTTTTATTAAAAATATTTATTTTTATCCTATATAATATTATACAGTGCATCACAAAATACTAGATGATATTATCTTTTACAATATATTCTTTTATACAATACCATGCCAATGCTTGATAATATTAAAATTTAATCAGGTCTTATAGTATCAGGCTTCGTCGTGCATCAAATGTGGAAGAAGTTTTTGTCCATTATTATTAGTTAATGTAATGTTGCGAAGAACTAAAACCGGTGGCCATTAGTCTATACTGGCCTATAGCCACTTTTTTTTTTTGGGTAAACTTCTTATAGCCACATACCCACATTTTATAAATAAAAAAAGGTTTTATAAGAATTACGTTGTAGGAAAAGTGATTGTGTCATGTTATAGAGATTCATTTTGCGTGCTGGAATTTTTTATCTTTTTTTTGCTGCGGGCCACACAAAATATTATGTGTGTAGGAAATTTTTTGTGGTAATGTTAAATGATAGATGATAAACCCATAAAAAAAACTGATGCCATCTTAAATAAATAATTTAATTAAATTTAATAATAAGACAAAATGTGCTTGTCTCTTACAAATTAATCAACCATAATATTAAGTGCTGTCGCAAAATAAATTTATCCGACGCCTTACAAATAGTCCCGCACATTTATATTAAATGACATAATTTATATTCTTTCACTCTCACAAAGAGGTAGGACCCATACCTTTATTTTTTTTGTCAACTCCCTCTGCTTCTTTATCTATCTCTTTCTCTCTCTTAAAATGACACAACTTTACGTACTTTAAAATGACACACACTTCACCGTAAAATAAAATAAAAAACAGAATTTAGCCCAAATGTTTAATTTTTTTCTTCTGAACGACTAATTCTGTTCCACACGTTAAAAGTAACGGGATTTTTTTTTATATTGTTGAAAATAAAATTTATTTCATGTATAATAATAAATAGCTATGTAATGCGGATAGTATATAATTATAGGAAAAAATATACATTCTTTTGAAGGATATAATCTTATATCCTTTAAGATCTTAACTGTTGATTTCCGTTTATCAATGGTTATAATCTATTGGTTAAACTTAATGGGCCAAATTTATTATTAATTAATTAATACTTTTGATCCAATAAATTCTAACTGTTGATGGACAGAAATCAACGGTTATGATCTAAAATGATATAAGCTTATATCATTTAAAATGACAGATATTATTCCCATAATTATAATATCAAAAATATTTTTTTTCTCTCTTACATCGTTGGTTGGCGTAACGAAAAGATAATATAATCTTACCGTTATAATTATGTACAACTCATAATATATAATTATATTTTGGGAAAAATATTTCTGCAGTTATTGCAGATAAGTTATCTGAATTTATTTTCAAAATAACATTATTTTGGTATTGAGATCTTAAAAAATTATAAATATAAAAATTATTATAACCCTGAAATAAATTAAAATTATAAAGACACATGATTTCTGCCTAAAACGACGTCGTATTGGGCTTACTGCAGAAAAAGCCAACCCTTATATTTTTATTTGTATGAAATAATTTTTTCGAGTAGCATGAAACAAATGGAAACTTGAGATTATGGCTTTATTTGATTCCTGTTTTAAAAAACAGTTTTCTAGTTTTCAGAATAAAAAAAATAAAAAAACTCATTTGGTAATCCTGTTTTTAAAATCAAATTTAGAGAACATGTCTGAGTTGTGTTTGTTTTATATTTTATTTTTTAACTTTCAAAACAAAAAAACACAGAAAACAAATATTTCCATAATTATTTTACAAAATAATTTTAAGAAAAAAAAAATCAAAACACAATCAAACATACAGATGTCACAAGTTTTTTCTCCCGTGTAAATTTTTATTTTATTTCGTTACATCACATAAAAGAAAAACTAAGGTTCAACGAAATTTCTCCTCTTTTAATGTGATCTTACCCAACTAGAAGAAATTATTGCGCAACCTCATTCTTTATTAGTCAATGTAATAATTGCAAAGGGGATTAATTCGTATGAGAGAGGTTCTCTCGTATTAAAAAATAAATAAAATGGGTTCATTAAATTTTTTATTTTTATATTTTAAAAAAGAGATACATTTTTTAGAGTGAGAGTAGATCAATCTCGTGCATCATAACAATGTAATTTTTGAATAAATCTTTCGTAATATTGTTGCACCAAAGATTTAGTAGATTTCACTAATAAAAACATAACATATCAGTTAAAATTTATTTTTTTCTCCTTCCTCTGATGTGTAATGTTCTTGTTGATAAAATTCACTGAATCTAGATAGAATGTTAGTATCAAAGATTTATGGGTTTTATAATTCTCATCTAATAGGAGAATTTAAATTTTTCTACACATCCTTCAATTTTCATACCAACATAAATTCTACACATAATTTTTTCTAAGATACTAGTCCAATGTGATTTTTGTTGTTGAAGGGAAATATAAAACCCAAGATTTATTCGTAATTTCCCAATTGCAAAACGGGTGGCGCTTAGTCAATATTGGCCCATCATCACTAACACAAAGAAAACCCATTAGTTGGTTTTCAAAAAAAAAAAAAAAAAAAAAACCCATAATAACTATTCTTCCATTCTAGTTTGTGGATCGCAGTCACATCCCTTCTTTCTGCTCAATCTTCCATCTCAGATCTGGTTACATAAAAATCATGGCAGATCTAGTCGCTGGGGCATTCCTTTCTTCTTTCTTTCAATTTACTTTCGAGAGGCTAACTCAAGTGTAAGGTGCTGAAAAAACTTGAGATTACTCTTAATTCTATCAACCAAGTGCTGGATGATGCAGAGACAAAGCAGTACCAAAGCACGCCCGTGAAGATGTGGCTTCATGAACTCAAACATGTTGCTTATGAGACAGATCAACTTTCAGATGAGATTGCTACTGATGCAACGCTGAAGCAGCTGAAGGCTAGATCTCAATCTGCTACCAGCAAGGTACGAGGTTTGTTTCCATCTCTTGCTAATCCTTTTGAATCCAAGATGAAAGAGTTGCTTGATAACTTGGAATTTCTTGCAAAGCAAAAAGAAACGCTTGGATTGAGAGAAGTCACTTTTGCTAGCAATGAAGGTGATGTTTTTGGGAATCTCTCGAAAAGAGTGCCAAGCACATCTTTGTTCGATCTATCTAGGAGCATATATGGTAGATCTGGGGATAAAGAGAAAATAATCAAATTTTTACTTTCAGACAATGACAGTGGCAACTTGGTACCTGTAATTTGCATAGTGGGTATGGGTGGAATGGGTAACACTACTCTTGCTCAGCTTGTGTACAATGACCTAAGGTTGCAGGAGCAGTTTGAACTTAAAGCTTGGGTCTATGTTTCAGAATATTTTGATGTTGTTGGAGTTACCAAAGAAATTTTGAAGTCGTTTCAGGGTTCAGCATATGCCGAAGACTTGAATTCACTCCAACTTGAATTGCAGAAGAGATTAATGGGCAAGAAATATTTGCTTGTTTTGGATGATGTTTGGAATGAGAATTGGTTACTTTGGGAGGCCTTACAAGTTCCCCTTAACTATGGGTCTTCTGGAAGTAGAATTCTTGTCACCACACGTGATATGAAGGTAGCATCACTCATGAAATCCACCCAAGTACTTCCTTTAAAGGAATTGAAGAAAGGGGATAGTGGAGTTTATTTGAGAGACATGCTTTTCATGACAAGAATGTAAGTGATCATCCAAATCTTGAATCAATTGGTAAGAAAATCGTTGAGAAGTGTGGAGGGTTGCCTTTAGCTATAAAAGCATTGGGAAATCTCTTGTGAACAAAATTCTCTAAAGGTCAATGGGTTAAGATATTGGAGACTGATATGTGGCTTTTATCGGTTGATAATAACATTAACCCGGCACTGAGATTGAGTTACCATATTCTTCCTTCCAATTTGAAGCGTTGTTTTGTTTATTGTTCCATGTTTCCCAAAGGTTACCGGTTCAACAAGGAAGAATTAATCAAGCTTTGGATGGCAGAAGGATTGTTGAAATGCTGCAGAACAGATAAAAGTGAAGAAGAGCTGGGTGATGAATTCTTCAATCATCTTGAGTGTATTTCATTTTTCCAACAATCAGGAGGTGACTTCGTCATGCATGATCTTGTCAATGATTTAGCAAAATAAGTGTCAGGAGAATGTTGTTTGAGACTAGAGGGTGATAGAGTGCAATATATCCCAGATAAGACACGTCACATTTGGTATTCGAATAAAATAAAAGGCGAAGATAGAATATTAGAGCATATTTACAAGTGTAATGGGTTACGAAGTTTGATATGGAAACGAGACCTCAAGATATCCAACAATGTACAACGTGCTCTATTTTCGAGACTAAAATATTTGCGGGTGTTATCATTCAGATATCATCCTCTCTTGGAGCTAGATGATGAGATAAGCAATTTAAAGCTTTTGCGTTATCTAGACCTTTCTTTCACTCAGATTAAAAGGCTGCCTGATTCCATTTGTATGCTGCATAATTTACAGACACTGATATTGATGTGGTGCCTGTATTTGACTGAGCTCCCTTCAGAATTTTACAAACTCATCAATTTACGACATCTTGACTTGGGAGGCATTGATATAAACAAGATGCCAAAGCATATAGGAAGGCTAATCAATCTTCAGACACTGACTCATTTTGTTGTGGGAGAGCATTGTGGATCTGATATTAAGGAGTTGGCGAAACTGAATAATCTTCAAGGAAAACTCAAGATTTCAGGATTTGAAAATGTCACTGACCCTGCAGATGCTGCAGAAGCCAATTTGAAAGATAAGAAACATTTAGAAGAATTATTCTTGACCTTCTATGGTACACAAGCTGACTCGATAATTGAAAAGCGTGTCTTGGAGGCCTTCCAACCGGATGACAACCTCAATAGCCTCATTATCGGAGGCTATCGTGGCAATAGCTTTCCAGATTGGCTTGGGAATTGTCATTTTTCCAGTTTAGTATTTATGGGACTGTTTGAATGTCGATTCTGTTCATGCTTGCCACCACTTGGACAGCTCTCCTCCCTCAGAGAGCTTTCTATTGTAAACTTTCATCGAATAGAGATTATTAATGGAGAGTTTTATGGCAATAATTCATCAAATGTACCATTCGGGTCCCTTGAAATTTTGCACATTGAGGATATGCCCAATTGGAAGGAATGGTTCTGTTTGGATGATGGTGAAGGTTTCCCATGTCTTAAAGAGCTTTCCATTCAAAACTGTCCCATGTTGAAAAGTGACCTGCCTCAACACCTTCCTTATTTGGAAAAATTGATGATTAGGGATTGCCAACAGCTGGAGGCTTCACTTCCCAAGGCTCCTAATATTACGGAGTTAGTGCTTGACAGATGTGAAAGCATTTTGGTAAATGAATTCCCATCCACCTTGAAAAAAGTCTCCATTAGTGGAACTCGAGTCATTGAGTCCTACCTGGAGCAAATTCTATTGAACAATGTCTCTCTTGAAGAGTTGTATGTTACAGACTTCAATGGTCCAAATCTAAAATGCTTCTCTTTGGATTTACGTTGCTGTAATTCTCTTCACAAACTATCTATAAGAAGCTGGTACTCCTCCTGGTGGCCTTTCGCACTAAACTTTTTCACCAATCTTTATTCTCTGGATTTGTATGATTGTCCAGAGTTGGAATCATTTCCTGGGCATGTTCGCCTTCGAGTCTAAGCATCCTCGATATATATAAATGCCCCAAACTGATTGCTTCGAGAAAGGAGTGGGGTTTGTTCATATTTCATTCTTTGAAAGAATTCAGTGTTAGTGATGACTTTGAAAATGTGGAGTCCTTCCCAGAGGAGAGTTTGCTGCCACCCAATATTAATCATCTCTGCTTGTGTAATTGTTCAAAGCTAAGAATAATTAACAAAAGGGGTCTTCTCCACCTCAAATCTCTCAAATCCTTATCTATTTCGGATTGCCCTTGTCTTGAGTACTTGCCAGAGGAGGGTATACCCAACTCCTTTTCTGTTTTGGATATTCATTCTTGTCCATTACTTAAGCAGCGATACCAAAAGGAGGAAGGAGAGCATTGGCATAAAATTAGTCACATCCGTTATGTGTTTATCGAGTAGAGGCTGAAAGAGATGTTCATGCAGGTGCACCACATTTCTCCATTTGCTTGTATTCAGTGCTTTATATGTCAAACATCTGTAAATTTTGTTTAATGGTAACGGGATAAGATTCTATATTTTATGTTAGAATCGTACCCTCTGTCTGTGACTTTTCCTAAATGACACTGATTAAATATCCATGCCACAAGCATTTTGTCGTACTGCTTTCACGGTGACACTTTTTGGCAATATATGTATAGCTTTTATATTTATTTATTTATTTATTTTTTTTGGTGAAAGCTTTTATATTTATTTTGCTAAAAACAAAGTTTTACAAACAGTGGTGGAAGGGAGATGAAGGCCGTTATTAAATCCCTTTCGGATAAAAATTAAAAATTTCCCTGTTATATTGTTTTTAATATAGAGGAAGCGCCTGAACAAGCTTGGTGACAGAAAGGTTGAAATTAAGGTTAAGGCTGTGTAGAAATATTTTCTTCTCTGTTTGATATTGTTGTTGTGATTTACCACCTAATTCATCTGCATTACAAAATTCTATTGGCTTCTGGTTTTATATATATTGTTAAAGTTATCAAGTTACCATAATACACTAAGATCAAGCTAGCAGATACATCCTGACATGAGATACCTACCTAACATGTGATCCTCCATAACATAAATAAAAGGCAATGATTGGTTTCTTGGACCTTAATTATACTTAATCCTTTAACAAACGTAGCCAATGCCATATAGACAAAAACACCATGGAACCATAGGTGCTTATTAATTTTTTCCTTTCTGTCGGCATTCCATTGATCAACTTTTTCTTCAATTTATAGAAATTGTACTCTATGCCCCAATGAATGTAATGTGTACATACTCTATGTATGTGAATATTGGTCTAAAATATACTATTGTGCTGGGTGTTTTGTCAAAGGAAAAAATGTTATTATATTCGATATTCAATTCATTTGGCTACTCCTGATTGTGTGCTCTTCATTCAGTGATCTTGACGCTCAGGGTTGCTTGAGGTTCTGCATAGAAAGACTAGAAGTGAACTCCAACCACATAATGCTGGATATTGGGGACTTTAGACGCATGCATGTTGTGAATTTTGGACTAACCAAGTTCTTGCATTGTAATAGCCCGTTACGTAAACGTTATCATTGCATATGGTATTAAGCGCAGTTACAATCATACTAATTGAGTTAATTAAATTATGTGTAAACTTTTTTCTTTTACTACATTCTCATCTTTAAACATTAATCATTTCTGTAATCAATTAAAAACAACACCAATAACGAAGCTCAACAGTAAAGGATTGAGGATGGATATGGATGAAGGGTGTCTTGGTTGATGTTCTGGGAACACTCCTTGGTTTGAAACCGTAGGCCAATAGGCTGGACGTTGCGTGGTTTTGGCATTGGCCATTTCAGCTTCGTCTTATTTTGTTTTACTGTGCTTCCCTACTTCACTAAATCCCTTGTTTTGTCCCGTTTTAAATGTTATATTATGTTGTTGATATACATTGAAGTGAGTCATTGGACTAGTATTCTCCAGAACCTCTGGGGTACTGAGATATATCCGTATATCTCACCTCGCTTTGGGGACTTTATTTCAGGTAGTGCCAGTGGAGTCAGAGCGGCGGGCAAGAGGCCCGTAGGGTGAGCTCGGACATAGAGCTATTTTGCATTTTGTGGCCATTGGGCCTAGGCTAGACTTAGGACATGAACAATGCATGTGATTCAGGATTATCGTTGTCATCTTCGTTCATGTTGTATTTTGTCTAAGTTTAGTCTTTTATTGTCATGATTTATTTTGAAGGAATTATGATGCATAATTGAAGGATAATTGTAATAGTTGTAATTTGTAATTTGAAGACCCTATGTAATATTGATGCATGTATATGATGAAAGAGCAATAGGCCTATTCTAGGATTTGATTTATGTTTTATGTCAAAGAAATGTATGCAAAGGAACGAATGTGATTAAAATGATTTAAGAATTTGTATTGGAATTGTTAAGTTATAAATTGAACCAATTGATATAAATTGTGAAGGGTTGTAAGAGCACCAAGGCATTGCTGGTCCTTGAGTGCCACCCATGTCTATTAGGTACAATTTGAGGATAGTTAAGCACTTGTACAAAAGTGGGATTTATTGGAAAAACAAAGGAAACTCTAGTGAAATTTCTAGAAATTGACAGAATTTAGGTGAATTTTGGGAGAGCATATCTCCCTATATAGATGTCCAATAGGGACGTGTCATATGCCATTTTAAAGCTGACTCTTTTGGGTTAGCAAATATAGAAATAGAACCCCTTTAAAAGGAATTTTTCACAATGA
>JAVKPL010005094.1:0-23221 GCA_032173675.1 Gastrolobium villosum | reverse complement strand
TTCTGACGGAAAATGGATTCTGTCGAATATTTCGGACGGAAAATGAATTCCGTCGAAAATGGATGAATAAAATAAATGCAAAAGAAATTGATTTTATGAAGTTTTTCTACGAATAATGTATTCCGTCGCAAATAGATTAATAAAATAAATGCAAAAGAAATTGATTTTGTGAAGATTTTTAACGGAAAATTAATTCCGTCGAAAACGGATGAATAAAATAAATGCAAAAGAAATTGATTTTGTGAAGTTTTTCGACGGAAAATGGTTTCCGTCGAAGATTTTTGACGGAAAATGAATTCCGTCGAAAATGGATGAATAAAATAAATGCCAAAGAAATTGATTTTATGAAGTTTTTCGACGAAAAATGGATTCCGTCGAAGATTTTTGACGAAAAATGTATTCCGTCGAAAACGGATGACTAAAATATATGCAAAAGAAATTATTTTGTGAAGTTTTTCGACGGAAAAAGAATTTCGTCGAAAACGGATTAATAAAATAAATGCAAAAGAAATTGATTATTTGAAGTTTTTCGACGGAAAATGGATTCCGTAGAAGATTTTTGATGGAAAATGGATTTCATCGAAGATTTTTGATGGAATATGGATTTCGACGAAAACGGATGAATAAAATAAATGCAAAAGAAATTGATTTTTTGAAGTTTTTCGACGGAAAATGTATTCCGTCGAAGATTTTTGACTTAAAATGAATTCCATCGATAATGGATGAATAAAATAAATGCAAAAGAAATTGATTTTGTGAAGCTTTTTGACGGAAAATGGATTTCGTCGAAGATTTTTGACTGAAAATGTATTCCGTCAAAAACGGTTGAATAAAATAAATGCAAAAGAAATTGATTTTGTGAAGCTTTTCGACGGAAAATGGATTTCGTCGAAGATTTTTGACTGAAAATGTATTCCGTCAAAAACGGTTGAATAAAATAAATGCAAAAGAAATTGATTTTGTGAAGTTTTTCGACGAAAAATGGATTCCGTCGAAGATTTTTGACGGAAAATGAATTCCGTCGAAAATGGATGAATAAAACAAATGCAAAAGAAATTGATTTTATCAAGTTTTTCGACGAAAAATGTATTCCGTCGAAAACGGATTAATAAAATAAATGTAAAAGAAATTGATTTTGTGAAGATTTTTAACGGAAAATGAATTCCGTCGAAAATTAAGTTTTTCGACGGAAAATAGATTCCGTAGAAGATTTTTGATGGAAAATGAATTCCTTCGAAAATGGATGAATAAAATAAATGCAAAAGAAATTGATTTTATGAAGTTTTTCGACGGAAAATGGATTCCGTCGAAGATTTTTGACGGAAAATGAATTCCGTCGAAAATGGATGAATAAAATAAATGCATAAGAAATTGATTTTATGAAGTTTTTCGATGAAAAATGGATTCCGTCGAACATTTTTGACGAAAAATGTATTCCTTCGAAAACTGATGAATAAAATAAATGCAAAAGAAATTGATTTTGTGAAGTTTTTCGATGGAAAACTGTAACATCCCGCATAATTAGTAGAATACCTAAGTACTATATGTTATAGATGTATGTGTAGATTTCGGATTTATGGTGTATGTGTGATGGTTTGCGAATTGTTGATCTTTATCCTTGGATAAGACTAAGGTAATTAATTAAATTAAATCATAGGAGGGTACATAAGTAGACATGTGAATTTAATCCTATGAGTTATGTGAGTGTGTGTTAGAAGGCTTTAGTGCTTAGTGGACTTTGGTAGTGGGCTAGTGTGTGTTTGGACTTGTGTGATTGGGCTCTTTGTGTGAGTGGCGAATGGCCCAAGAATGGCCTTTGGACCTACCTTGTTTTAGCCCAAAGTTGTAACCACTTATCCTCCTTAAAGCCTAGTCCAACAAGGCTGCCTTATGCAGCAAGGAACACCACTTGGCTAGATGTTTTTCCCTTCATTCTTGCGCATAAAGAGAGTAGAAAGGCTTAGAAAAAAATCTGCCAATTTCCTTTTTGTTGACCGCCACCTCACCTTGACTTTTGCACACTTGATTTCAATTTTATTGCATGGAAGACACATGGACCTTTGAGCATGAATTTAGGCTGCATACTTCTCCATTTAGGCGCACATGGAGGGGCTTTGGTGCAGATTTTTCTTATGACACAAACTGCCTAACTTGTTGACTTGGAGAACCCTCTTACACTTCCATCATTAGACTGCATTGTGCAGATTTTTGGCAAGCTTTTGCAGCCCATCATGAGTCAAACCTGCCCTTGCTTCCACATGCATCATAGTAGGATCTTGGGGCTGCATCTTCATCATTTTATGCAGCTCCAAATCAGAGTCTAGGCTGCCACAAATGACACTTCCTTTCCACTCCTCTAGGTGCGCAAGTCATGGCTATTGTGCAGAAATTTCTCTGACTTTGGACAGCCCCAAATCTGATCACATCCCCCTCCCTCCTTGCATGTGAATAGAGTAAATTAGAAGCAAACCCTTTGCTTGATTCAGCCCTTGTATGCAGCCCCATCTCCTCAAGTAATCAGATTTTTCATGATGCTTAATCATGCCACTTCTCCTCACTTTCCCTTTAAATTTGCGCATAGGAAGGGGCTGGCCACATGTGATTGTGCAGCCAACTCCTCTCCCCTCTCCCTCACACTCTAGCTAAGCATTGCAAGAACCTTAGGAGGAAGAAAGACCAAGCCAACTCCCTCCTTCCCTCACCTTAAAACCGTGGCCTTGACACTAGTGGAGTGTGAGTTTCTCCTCCTTTCCTCTCACTGTCCAGCTTTGTTCCTCTTACTTGGAAGCTGTCCTAAGGTGTCCCCCTCACCATTCATGCGCATAGGACCTCCTAGGAAGAGAGGACTTGTTGTGAAGTAGAGCTAGAAGGGTGTGGTGAAGTGTGTGCTACAAGAGGTAGGCCTTGAACTTAGAACTCTTTCTTTGTGTAGCCATGTAAGTGTGCTTGAATGTCTCCTTGTATATGTTTTGCTTTGGATCCTTGGTTGAGCATGATTAAAGTATAAGTATGGAGTCATTTCATGATGATTTGTATGCATAAAAAATCTTATGGTTATGTTTAAGCTTATGCCACTATTTCTTGTATGGATATGCCACTGATTTGGAGAAGAAATGTGCCACTGTTTCGGTTTGATGTGCCACTGTTTTGGTAGATAAAATGCCACTGTTTCGGTTCCTCAAAATCACATTAAAATGCCACTGTTTCTGCACATTAAAATGCCACTGTTTCTGCACATATATGCCACTGTTTCTGCACATTATATGCCACTGTTTCTGCACATATATGCCACTGTTTCTGCACATTATATACCACTGTTTCTGCACATATATGCCATTGTTTCTGCACATTATATACCACTGTTTCTGCACATTAGATGCCACTGTTTCTGCACATATATGTCACTGTTTTAGTGCTCCCTAAGCCACTGTTTCTGCATAAAGACACTCACTGTCTTAGTCATCAAATGCCACTGTTTCTATGCTTAAAATGCCACTGTTTTTATGCATAAAAGGCCACTGTTTTAGTCATCAAACGTCACTGTTTCATGCTTAAAATGCCACTGTTTTTATGCATAAAAGGCCACTGTTTTAGTCATCATATGCCACTGTTTTTATGCATAAAATGCCACTATTTTAGTCATCATATGCCACTGTTTTTATGCATAAAAATGCCACTGTTTTAGTTCTTCTATGCCACTGTTTGTATGCATAAAAATGCCACTGTTTTAGTTCTTCTATGCCACTGTTTGTATGCATAAAATGCCACTGTTTGAATCCATAATATGCCACTGTTTCAATGTCCAAAAACCAAGATTTATGCCACTGTTTTGGAAGTTCAAAGTGCCACTGTTTCTGTTTTAAAAACGCCACTGTTTCTGTTTTAAAAACGTCACTGTTTCTGTTTAAAACGTCACTGTTTTGCTGCTGTAAACACTGCTGTATGTTCACTGTTTTGCTGCTGTAAACACTGCTGTATGTTCACTGTTTTGCTGCTGTAAACACTGCTGTATGTTCACTGTTTTGCTGCTGTAAACACTGCTGTATGTTCACTGTTTTGCTGCTGTAAACACTGCTGTATGCTCACTGTTTTGCTGCTGTAAGCCACTGCTGTATGCTCTCTGTTTCTGCTGTAAATAGCCACTGTAAATGATTAGTTGAAATTGATTTAGGTGCGCTTAAGAAGTGAGATACTTCGCTGTTGTTTGGTAATATTTAAGGCACGCAAAGGTAAGTGTCAGGCGATGATGCCTAATGTGACTATTGACTACTGGTATAGAATTGTGACATGATGCTCCATATGCCGTAAAAATACTATGTTCCAATATGTTGTAAGGAAACTGCCAAAAATGTGCCGTGATGGCTATATGATTATGAGGTAAAGACGTTATGTGGCAGCATAACGCATATGAAAGGTATATAAGCATGCATCTTACATTATACCGCATTTTTACGCTTTGTGTGTGAAAGCATAGCATGTCATGCATGTAACAAGATCATATAGGCCTTGTTTTAGAATAGTTATGTACAGGACCATGTGTTTGAGCAAGCATCATATAGGCATCCCCAAGGTACCGGGGTATGGGACACTTGGCATCAGTCCGCATAGGCCCACAGATGGAATCCACATGGAGCTCAGGTGCCAAGGGATATTTGATTCCACTGTGAAGTGCGCGCACGACGGTGCTAAAAGCGCAAAGGAAAGGCGTTATATACGCAATATATGATTATGATAAAAAGGAAAAGGAACAAGGATATGTTGAAGTGACTGTTTATGATTTTGTGCCTAGTTAATACTGTTATATTACTGGTTTTATTGCCACACTACTGGGATTATTCTCACCCCTTCGGGGCTGCTATTTTCCTAAATGGCAGGAGGACATAAAAGCACATGAAGACGTGATGTTTGCTGTTGCTTGCTGATGCGTGGATTATCACTATTGCTGTTTGTTTAATTGGATGACTGTAATGATTAATGTTTTGGTACTCTTGGATGACTGTAGTCTTAATCATCTTTATGTTAGCTTGAACTTTTATGAACAGCAGCTATTTTGGAAAACCTTTATGAAAAGAATTTTAGTGCTGAATATTTTATACGGATTTGTATACTGCTATAAGGTTCTTTGTTAGCTCATGTGACGTTAACGACTCTAATTCCGCTTAGCGAACGGCTCTCTTGGATGCATACAAGGGAGGGCATTACACTAATTGGTATCAGAGCAGTTTGGTCCATGGATTTGCTTGTGTTTGATTGAATTGATTGTTGTTTGTGTTTATCTGCTGATTGACTGTCTATATGTGCTATAGTTAAGTATATGTATTAGCTAGTATGGTTAGATTGTTAGGACGGTTCTGTGATAAGACACGGATGCATAGCTAACTTGTCCGAATTGAACTCGAGTACCTACTTGGGACTGCTGCCATGAATAACTTGCGGTGAGCCTGATCAACTCATTTCCTGATATTGTGAGTGCAGAATCATGGCGGGTGGTCGCGGTTCAACTCGGGGAAGGACTGGCGATGCGGAAGAGGATCTTATCACTACCATTGGGGGACTGGCAACATTTATTCAGAATATGAGCCAAGAATGGCGCGACCATAGGCAACAGAATCATAACCAACCCCCACTGCATGAAAATGCAGAAGAAATTGCCCGTCGGAGGTTGAAAGACTTCCGCAACTTCCAACCACCTACCTTTGAGGGTGAAGACAACCCCGAGGCTGCAGCAAAGTGGCTGCAGATGATCGAGCATATTTTCGAACGCATGGCATGCCCGGAAGCGCAGAAGACTGATTACGCGTCGTACCAGCTGATGGGAGAAGCTTTAACATGGTGGACTGGTGCGAGGGCTCTGCTGAGAGCTCAGGACGTGGAACTAACATGGGCCGTGTTCAGACAAGTATTTCTGGATAAGTATTTTCCTAAGGCAATGAGAAGGATGAAGCACACTGAACTGCTGTCACTCCGGCAGGATAACATGACGGTCAATGAGTATATTGCTAAATTTGGGAAGCTGATCGAGTACGCCAACTTTGACCGGAACATCTATGATGAAGAATGGCAGGTGGAGAATGAACTGATCAGCAGAATTAAGGAGGCTCAGAAGGATGAAGAGTTAGCCCGCGAATTGGTTGGTAACCAAGAGGTAGTAAAGGATGAGTATGATGTTTGGAGATTTCAAGGACGGCTGGTTGTGCCGAATGAAGAGTTGAAGCAAGAAGTTTTACAGGAGGCTCACAAGGGTAAGTACGCAGTTCATCCTGGATCCACGAAGATGTACCATGATTTAAAGACCTCGTTTTGGTGGCCGGGTATGAAGCGTGATATTGCGGAGTATGTATCTCGATGCTTAACTTGTCAGAAGGTGAAGTACGAACATCAGAAACCGTCGGGACTCCTTCAACCTTTGGAGATTCCCGAATGGAAGTGGGACAGTATTTCGATGGATTTTGTAGTTGGACTTCCTCGGACGCGAGAAGGATATGATTCTATCTGGGTGATTGTTGATCGTTTAACGAAGTCAGCTCATTTCTTGCGTGTTAGAACCACATATGATACAGAGAGGCTTGCTAGAATTTATCTGCAGGAGATTGTGAAGTTGCACGGAGTTCCTACGAGTATTGTCAGTGATCGTGATCCCAAGTTTACATCTAAGTTCTGGGAATCCTTTCAAAGAGCATTAGGGACCCAATTGAGGTTGAGTACTGCTTATCATCCGCAGACCGATGGCCAGACGGAACGCACCATTCAAGCATTAGAGGACATGTTACGAGCATGTGTTTTGGAGTTAGGAGGCAGCTGGGATAGCTATCTTTCCTTGATTGAATTCGCTTACAACAACAGTTACCATTCCAGCATTCAGATGGCACCGTATGAAGCTCTGTATGGGAGAAAATGCAGATCCCCTTTATGTTGGACTGAAGTAGGAGAGCGAAGTATGCTAGGACCCGATCTAATTCAAGAAACATCCGAACAAGTAAAGAAGATTCGGGAGAATATGCAGAGGGCTCAGGCCAGACAGAAGAGTTATTACGACAAGCGTCATAAGCCTCTATCTTTCGAAGTCGGAGACCATGTATTTTTGAGAATCACTCCTACATCGGGACTCGGAAGGAGAATGGGAGTAAAGAAGTTAAGTCCACGGTACTTAGGACCGTATCTAATTATGGACCGGATTGGAGAGTCTGCATACCGGTTGGCTTTACCACCCAATCTGTCAGGAATTCATAATGTATTTCATGTGTCACAGCTACGTAGGTATCTCTCTGATCCATCTCACGTGTTACAGCCGGAAGAAGTGGAACTGAAGGAAAATCTGACTTATCAAGTGCAACCATTCCAAATTCTTGAAAGATCCGTCAAGCGACTCCGTTCTAAAGAAATCCCTTTGGTGAAAGTATTATGGAACAACAGATCGGCAGCGGAAGCCACTTGGGAGCGCGAGGACGACGTTCTGAAACGTTATCCAGAACTGTTTAGCCCTTAAGTAAGTTTATTTTGCGGACAAAATTCCTTTTTGGTGGGGAGAGTGTAACATCCCGCATAATTAGTAGAATACCTAAGTACTATATGTTATAGATGTATGTGTAGATTTCGGATTTATGGTGTATGTGTGATGGTTTGCGAATTGTTGATCTTTATCCTTGGATAAAACTAAGGTAATTAATTAAATTAAATCATAGGAGGGTACATAAGTAGACATGTGAATTTAATCCTATGAGTAATGTGAGTGTGTGTTAGAAGGCTTTAGTGCTTAGTGGACTTTGGTAGTGGGCTAGTGTGTGTTTGGACTTGTGTGATTGGGCTCTTTGTGTGAGTGGCGAATGGCCCAAGAATGGCCTTTGGACCTACCTTGTTTTAGCCCAAAGTTGTAACCACTTATCCTCCTTAAAGCCTAGTCCAACAAGGCTGCCTTATGCAGCAAGGAACACCACTTGGCTAGATGTTTTTCCCTTCATTCTTGCGCATAAAGAGAGTAGAAAGGCTTAGAAAAAAATCTGCCAATTTCCTTTTTGTTGACCGCCACCTCACCTTGACTTTTGCACACTTGATTTCAATTTTATTGCATGGAAGACACATGGACCTTTGAGCATGAATTTAGGCTGCATACTTCTCCATTTAGGCGCACATGGAGGGGCTTTGGTGCAGATTTTTCTTATGACACAAACTGCCTAACTTGTTGACTTGGAGAACCCTCTTACACTTCCATCATTAGACTGCATTGTGCAGATTTTTGGCAAGCTTTTGCAGCCCATCATGAGTCAAACCTGCCCTTGCTTCCACATGCATCATAGTAGGATCTTGGGGCTGCATCTTCATCATTTTATGCAGCTCCAAATCAGAGTCTAGGCTGCCACAAATGACACTTCCTTTCCACTCCTCTAGGTGCGCAAGTCATGGCTATTGTGCAGAAATTTCTCTGACTTTGGACAGCCCCAAATCTGATCACATCCCCCTTCCTCCTTGCATGTGAATAGAGTAAATTAGAAGCAAACCCTTTGCTTGATTCAGCCCTTGTATGCAGCCCCATCTCCTCAAGTAATCAGATTTTTCATGATGCTTAATCATGCCACTTCTCCTCACTTTCCCTTTAAATTTGCGCATAGGAAGGGGCTGGCCACATGTGATTGTGCAGCCAACTCCTCTCCCCTCTCCCTCACACTCTAGCTAAGCATTGCAAGAACCTTAGGAGGAAGAAAGACCAAGCCAACTCCCTCCTTCCCTCACCTTAAAACCGTGGCCTTGACACTAGTGGAGTGTGAGTTTCTCCTCCTTTCCTCTCACTGTCCAGCTTTGTTCCTCTTACTTGGAAGCTGTCCTAAGGTGTCCCCCTCACCATTCATGCGCATAGGACCTCCTAGGAAGAGAGGACTTGTTGTGAAGTAGAGCTAGAAGGGTGTGGTGAAGTGTGTGCTACAAGAGGTAGGCCTTGAACTTAGAACTCTTTCTTTGTGTAGCCATGTAAGTGTGCTTGAATGTCTCCTTGTATATGTTTTGCTTTGGATCCTTGGTTGAGCATGATTAAAGTATAAGTATGGAGTCATTTCATGATGATTTGTATGCATAAAAAATCTTATGGTTATGTTTAAGCTTATGCCACTATTTCTTGTATGGATATGCCACTGATTTGGAGAAGAAATGTGCCACTGTTTCGGTTTGATGTGCCACTGTTTTGGTAGATAAAATGCCACTGTTTCGGTTCCTCAAAATCACATTAAAATGCCACTGTTTCTGCACATATATGCCACTGTTTCTGCACATTAAAATGCCACTGTTTCTGCACATATATGCCACTATTTCTGCACATTATATGCCACTGTTTCTGCACATATATGCCACTGTTTCTGCACATTATATGCCACTGTTTCTGCACATATATGCCACTGTTTCTGCACATTATATACCACTGTTTCTGCACATTAGATGCCACTGTTTCTGCACATATATGTCACTGTTTTAGTGCTCCCTAAGCCATTGTTTCTGCATAAAGACACTCACTGTCTTAGTCATCAAATGCCACTGTTTCTATGCTTAAAATGCCACTGTTTTTATGCATAAAAGGCCACTGTTTTAGTCATCAAACGTCACTGTTTCCATGCTTAAAATGCCACTGTTTTTATGCATAAAAGGCCACTGTTTTAGTCATCATATGCCACTGTTTTTATGCATAAAATGCCACTATTTTAGTCATCATATGCCACTGTTTTTATGCATAAAAATGCCACTGTTTTAGTTCTTCTATGCCACTGTTTGTATGCATAAAAATGCCACTGTTTTAGTTCTTCTATGCCACTGTTTGTATGCATAAAATGCCACTGTTTGAATCCATAATATGCCATTGTTTCAATGTCCAAAAACCAAGATTTATGCCACTGTTTTGGAAGTTCAAAGTGCCACTGTTTCTGTTTTAAAAACGCCACTGTTTCTGTTTTAAAAACGTCACTGTTTCTGTTTAAAACGTCACTGTTTTGCTGCTGTAAACACTGCTGTATGTTCACTGTTTTGCTGCTGTAAACACTGCTGTATGTTCACTGTTTTGCTGCTGTAAACACTGCTGTATGTTCACTGTTTTGCTGCTGTAAACACTGCTGTATGTTCACTGTTTTGCTGCTGTAAACACTGCTGTATGTTCACTGTTTTGCTGCTGTAAGCCACTGCTGTATGCTCTCTGTTTCTGCTGTAAATAGCCACTGTAAATGATTAGTTGAAATTGATTTAGGTGCGCTTAAGAAGTGAGATACTTCGCTGCTGTTTGGTAATATTTAAGGCACGCAAAGGTAAGTGTCAGGCGATGATGCCTAATGTGACTATTGACTACTGGTATAGAATTGTGACATGATGCTCCATATGCCGTAAAAATACTATGTTCCATTATGTTGTAAGGAAACTGCCAAAAATGTGCCGTGATGGCTATATGATTATGAGGTAAAGACGTTATGTGGCAGCATAACACATATGAAAGGTATATAAGCATGCATCTTACATTATACCGCATTTTTACGCTTTGTGTGTGAAAGCATAGCATGTCATGCATGTAACAAGATCATATAGGCCTTGTTTTAGAATAGTTATGTACAGGACCATGTGTTTGAGCAAGCATCATATAGGCATCCCCAAGGTACCGGGGTATGGGACACTTGGCATCAGTCCGCATAGGCCCACAGATGGAATCCACATGGAGCTCAGGTGCCAAGGGATATTTGATTCCACTGTGAAGTGCGCGCACGACGGTGCTAAAAGCGCAAAGGAAAGGCGTTATATACGCAATATATGATTATGATAAAAAGGAAAAGGAACAAGGATATGTTGAAGTGACTGTTTATGATTTTGTGCCTAGTTAATATTGTTATATTACTGGTTTTATTGCCACACTACTGGGATTATTCTCACCCCTTCGGGGCTGCTATTTTCCTAAATGGCAGGAGGACATAAAAGCACATGAAGACGTGATGTTTGCTGTTGCTTGCTGATGCGTGGATTATCACTATTGCTGTTTGTTTAATTGGATGACTGTAATGATTAATGTTTTGGTACTCTTGGATGACTGTAGTCTTAATCATCTTTATGTTAGCTTGAACTTTTATGAACAGCAGCTATTTTGGAAAACCTTTATGAAAAGAATTTTAGTGCTGAATATTTTATACGGATTTGTATACTGCTATAAGGTTCTTTGTTAGCTCATGTGACGTTAACGACTCTAATTCCGCTTAGCGAACGGCTCTCTTGGATGCATACAAGGGAGGGCGTTACAAAAACAAATTCCGTCGAAAATGGATGAATAAAATAAATGGAAAAGAAATTGTTTTTGTGAAGATTTTTGACGGAAAATGAATTCCATCGAAAACGGATGAATAAAATAAATGCAAAAGAAATTGATTTTGTGCAGTTTTTCGACGGAAAATGGATTCGGTCGAAGATTGTTGACGGAAAATGTATTCCGTCGAAAACGGATGAATAAAATAAATGCAAAAGAAATTGATTTTGTGATGTTTTTCGACGGAAAAAGAATTGCGTCGAAAACGGATTAATAAAATAAATGCAAAAGAAATTGATTTTGTGAAGTTTTTCGACAGAAAATAGATTCCGTCGAAGATTTTTGACGGAAAAGGAATTCCGTCGAAAATGGATGAATAAAATAAATGCAACAGAAATTGATTTTATGAAGTTTTTCGACGAAAAAAGGATTCCGTCGAAGATTTTTGACGAAAAATGTATTTCGTCGAAAACGGCTGAATAAAGTAAATGCAAAAGAAATTGATTTTGTGAAGTTTTTCGACGGAAAACAAATTCCGTCGAAAACGGATGAATAAAATAAATGCAAAAGAAATTTATTTTGTGAAGTTTTTCGACGGAAAATGGATTCCGTCGAAGATTTTTGACGGAAAATGAATTCCGTCGAAAATGGATGAATAAAATAAATTGCAAAAGAAATTGATTTTGTGCAGTTTTTCGACGGAAAATGGATTCGGTCGAAGATTGTTGACGGAAAATGTATTCCGTCGAAAACGGATGAATAAAATAAATGCAAAAGAAATTGATTTTGTGATGTTTTTCGACGGAAAAAGAATTGCGTCGAAAACGGATTAATAAAATAAATGCAAAAGAAATTGATTTTGTGAAGTTTTTCGACAGAAAATAGATTCCGTCGAAGATTTTTGACGGAAAAGGAATTCCGTCGAAAATGGATGAATAAAATAAATGAAACAGAAATTGATTTTATGAAGTTTTTGGACGAAAAAAGGATTCCGTCGAAGATTTTTGACGAAAAATGTATTTCGTCGAAAACGGCTGAATAAAGTAAATGCAAAAGAAATTGATTTTGTGAAGTTTTTCGACGGAAAACAAATTCCGTCGAAAACGGATGAATAAAATAAATGCAAAAGAAATTTATTTTGTGAAGTTTTTCGACGGAAAATGGATTCCGTCGAAGACTTTTGACGGAAAATGAATTCCATCGAAAACGGATGAATAAAATAAATGCAAAAGAAATTGATTTTGTGACGATTTTCGACGGAAAAATGGATTCCGATGAATAAAATAAATGCAAAAGAAATTGATTTTGTGAAGTTTTTCGACGAAAATTTTGAAAATGTATTCCGTCGAAAACGGATGAATAAAATAAATGCAAAAGAAATTGATTTTGTGAAGTTTTTCGAAAAATGGATTTCGGGTTGACGAAAACGGATGAATAAAATAAATGCAAAAGAAATTGATTTTGTGAAGTTTTTCGTGGATTCCGTCGAAGATTTTTCGACGGAAAATGAATTCCATCGAAAACGGATGAATAAAATAAATGCAAAAGAAATTGATTTTGTGCAGTTTTTCGACGGAAAATGGATTCGGTCGAAGATTGTTGACGGAAAATGTATTCCGTCGAAAATGGATGAATAAAATAAATGCAAAAGAAATTGATTTTGTGATGTTTTTCGACGGAAAAAGAATTGTGTCGAAAACGGATTAATAAAATAAATGCAAAAGAAATTGATTTTGTGAAGTTTTTCGACAGAAAATAGATTCCGTCGAAGATTTTTGACGGAAAAGGAATTCCGTCGAAAATGGATGAATAAAATAAATGCAACAGAAATTGATTTTATGAAGTTTTTCGACGAAAAAAGGATTCCGTCGAAGATTTTTGACGAAAAATGTATTTCGTCGAAAACGGCTGAATAAAGTAAATGCAAAAGAAATTGATTTTGTGAAGTTTTTCGACGGAAAACAAATTCCGTCGAAAACGGATGAATAAAATAAATGCAAAAGAAATTTATTTTGTGAAGTTTTTCGACGGAAAATGGATTCCGTCGAAGACTTTTGACGGAAAATGAATTCCATCGAAAACGGATGAATAAAATAAATGCAAAAGAAATTGATTTTGTGACGATTTTCGACTGAAAACGGATTCCGTCGAAAATGGATGAATAAAATAAATGCAAAAGAAATTGGTTTTGTGAAGTTTTTCGACGGAAAATGGATTCCGTCGAAGATTTTTGACGGAAAATGTATTCCATCGAAAATGGATGAATTAAATTAATGCAAAAGTAATTGATTTTGTGAAGTTTTTCGACGGAAAACAAATTCCGTCGAAAACAGATGAATCAAATAAATCCAAAAGAAATTGATTTTGTGAAGTTTTTCGACTGAAAATGGATTCTGTTGAAGATTTTTGACGAAAAATGGATTCCGTCGAAGATTTTTGACGGAAAATGAATTCCATCGAAAATGGATGAATAAAATAAACGCAAAAGAAATTGATTTTGTGAAGTTTTTAGACGGAAAATGGATTCCGTCGAAGATATTTGTCGGAAAATGAAATCCGTCGAAAATGGATGAATAAAATAAATGCAAAAGAAATTGATTTTATGAAGTTTTTCTACGAATAATGTATTCCGTCGCAAATAGATTAATAAAATAAATGCAAAAGAAATTGATTTTGTGAAGATTTTTAACGGAAAATTAATTCCGTCGAAAACGGATGAATAAAATAAATGCAAAAGAAATTGATTTTGTGAAGTTTTTCGACGGAAAATGGTTTCCGTCGAAGATTTTGGACGGAAAATGAATTCCGTCGAAAATGGATGAATAAAATAAATGCCAAAGAAATTGATTTTATGAAGTTTTTCGACGAAAAATGGATTCCGTCGAAGATTTTGGACGAAAAATGTATTCCGTCGAAAACGGATGACTAAAATATATGCAAAAGAAATTATTTTGTGAAGTTTTTCGACGGAAAAAGAATTTCGTCGAAAACGGATTAATAAAATAAATGCAAAAGAAATTGATTATTTGAAGTTTTTCGACGGAAAATGGATTCCGTAGAAGATTTTTGATGGAAAATGGATTTCATCGAAGATTTTTGATGGAATATGGATTTCGACGAAAACGGATGAATAAAATAAATGCAAAAGAAATTGATTTTTTGAAGTTTTTCGACGGAAAATGTATTCCGTCGAAGATTTTTGACGGAAAATGAATTACATCGAAAATGGATGAATAAAATAAATGCAAAAGAAATTGATTTTTTGAAGCTTTTCGACGGAAAATGGATTTCGTCGAAGATTTTTGACTGAAAATGTATTCCGTCGAAAACGGTTGAATAAAATAAATGCAAAAGAAATTGATTTTGTGAAGCTTTTCGACGGAAAATGGATTTCGTCGAAGATTTTTGACTGAAAATGTATTCCGTCAAAAACGGTTGAATAAAATAAATGCAAAAGAAATTGATTTTATGAAGTTTTTCGACGAAAAATGTATTCCGTCGAAGATTTTTGACGGAAAATGAATTCCGTCGAAAATGGATGAATAAAATAAATGCAAAAGAAATTGATTTTATCAAGTTTTTCGACGAAAAAGGTATTCCGTCGAAAACGGATTAATAAAATAAATGTAAAAGAAATTGATTTTGTGAGGATTTTTAACGGAAAATGAATTCCGTCGAAAATTAAGTTTTTCGACGGAAAATGGATTCCGTAGAAGATTTTTGATGGAAAATGGTTTCCGTAATTCCTTCGAAAATGGATGAATAAAATAAATGCAAAAGAAATTGATTTTATGAAGTTTTTCGACGGAAAATGGATTCCGTCGAAGATTTTTGACGGAAAATGAATTCCGTCGAAAATGGATGAATAAAATAAATGCATAAGAAATTGATTTTATGAAGTTTTTCGATGAAAAATGGATTCCGTCGAACATTTTTGACGAAAAATGTATTCCTTCGAAAACTGATGAATAAAATAAATGCAAAAGAAATTGATTTTGTGAAGTTTTTCGATGGAAAACTGTAACATCCCGCATAATTAGTAGAATACCTAAGTACTATATGTTATAGATGTATGTGTAGATTTCGGATTTATGGTGTATGTGTGATGGTTTGCGAATTGTTGATCTTTATCCTTGGATAAGACTAAGGTAATTAATTAAATTAAATCATAGGAGGGTACATAAGTAGACATGTGAATTTAATCCTATGAGTAATGTGAGTGTGTGTTAGAAGGCTTTAGTGCTTAGTGGACTTTGGTAGTGGGCTAGTGTGTGTTTGGACTTGTGTGATTGGGCTCTTTGTGTGAGTGGCGAATGGCCCAAGAATGGCCTTTGGACCTACCTTGTTTTAGCCCAAAGTTGTAACCACTTATCCTCCTTAAAGCCTAGTCCAACAAGGCTGCCTTATGCAGCAAGGAACACCACTTGGCTAGATGTTTTTCCCTTCATTCTTGCGCATAAAGAGAGTAGAAAGGCTTAGAAAAAAATCTGCCAATTTCCTTTTGTTGACCGCCACCTCACCTTGACTTTTGCACACTTGATTTCAATTTTATTGCATGGAAGACACATGGACCTTTGAGCATGAATTTAGGCTGCATACTTCTCCATTTAGGCGCACATGGAGGGGCTTTGGTGCAGATTTTTCTTATGACACAAACTGCCTAACTTGTTGACTTGGAGAACCCTCTTACACTTCCATCATTAGACTGCATTGTGCAGATTTTTGGCAAGCTTTTGCAGCCCATCATGAGTCAAACCTGCCCTTGCTTCCACATGCATCATAGTAGGATCTTGGGGCTGCATCTTCATCATTTTATGCAGCTCCAAATCAGAGTCTAGGCTGCCACAAATGACACTTCCTTTCCACTCCTCTAGGTGCGCAAGTCATGGCTATTGTGCAGAAATTTCTCTGACTTTGGACAGCCCCAAATCTGATCACATCCCCCTCCCTCCTTGCATGTGAATAGAGTAAATTAGAAGCAAACCCTTTGCTTGATTCAGCCCTTGTATGCAGCCCCATCTCCTCAAGTAATCAGATTTTTCATGATGCTTAATCATGCCACTTCTCCTCACTTTCCCTTTAAATTTGCGCATAGGAAGGGGCTGGCCACATGTGATTGTGCAGCCAACTCCTCTCCCCTCTCCCTCACACTCTAGCTAAGCATTGCAAGAACCTTAGGAGGAAGAAAGACCAAGCCAACTCCCTCCTTCCCTCACCTTAAAACCGTGGCCTTGACACTAGTGGAGTGTGAGTTTCTCCTCCTTTCCTCTCACTGTCCAGCTTTGTTCCTCTTACTTGGAAGCTGTCCTAAGGTGTCCCCCTCACCATTCATGCGCATAGGACCTCCTAGGAAGAGAGGACTTGTTGTGAAGTAGAGCTAGAAGGGTGTGGTGAAGTGTGTGCTACAAGAGGTAGGCCTTGAACTTAGAACTCTTTCTTTGTGTAGCCATGTAAGTGTGCTTGAATGTCTCCTTGTATATGTTTTGCTTTGGATCCTTGGTTGAGCATGATTAAAGTATAAGTATGGAGTCATTTCATGATGATTTGTATGCATAAAAATCTTATGGTTATGTTTAAGCTTATGCCACTATTTCTTGTATGGATATGCCACTGATTTGGAGAAGAAATGTGCCACTGTTTCGGTTTGATGTGCCACTGTTTTGGTAGATAAAATGCCACTGTTTCGGTTCCTCAAAATCACATTAAAATGCCACTGTTTCTGCACATTAAACATGCCACTGTTTCTGCACATATATGCCACTGTTTCTGCACATTATATGCCACTGTTTCTGCACATATATGCCACTGTTTCTGCACATTATATGCCACTGTTTCTGCACATATATGCCACTGTTTCTGTTTCTGCACATTATATACCACTGTTTCTGCACATTAGATGCCACTGTTTCTGCACATATATGTCACTGTTTTAGTGCTCCCTAAGCCACTGTTTCTGCATAAAGACACTCACTGTTTAGTCATCAAATGCCACTGTTTCTATGCTTAAAATGCCACTGTTTTTATGCATAAAAGGCCACTGTTTTAGTCATCAAACGTCACTGTTTCATGCTTAAAATGCCACTGTTTTTATGCATAAAAGGCCACTGTTTTAGTCATCATATGCCACTGTTTTTATGCATAAAATGCCACTATTTTAGTCATCATATGCCACTGTTTTTATGCATAAAAATGCCACTGTTTTAGTTCTTCTATGCCACTGTTTGTATGCATAAAAATGCCACTGTTTTAGTTCTTCTATGCCACTGTTTGTATGCATAAAATGCCACTGTTTGAATCCATAATATGCCACTGTTTCAATGTCCAAAAACCAAGATTTATGCCACTGTTTTGGAAGTTCAAAGTGCCACTGTTTCTATTTTAAAAACGCCACTGTTTCTGTTTTAAAAACGTCACTGTTTTGGTTTAAAACGTCACTGTTTTGCTGCTGTAAACACTGCTGTATGTTCACTGTTTTGCTGCTGTAAACACTGCTGTATGTTCACTGTTTTGCTGCTGTAAACACTGCTGTATGTTCACTGTTTTGCTGCTGTAAACACTGCTGTATGTTCACTGTTTTGCTGCTGTAAACACTGCTGTATGCTCACTGTTTTGCTGCTGTAAGCCACTGCTGTATGCTCTCTGTTTCTGCTGTAAATAGCCACTGTAAATGATTAGTTGAAATTGATTTAGGTGCGCTTAAGAAGTGAGATACTTCGCTGTTGTTTGGTAATATTTAAGGCACGCAAAGGTAAGTGTCAGGCGATGATGCCTAATGTGACTATTGACTACTGGTATAGAATTGTGACATGATGCTCCATATGCCGTAAAAATATTATGTTCCATTATGTTGTAAGGAAACTGCCAAAAATGTGCCGTGATGGCTATATGATTATGAGGTAAAGACGTTATGTGGCAGCATAACGCATATGAAAGGTATATAAGCATGCATCTTACATTATACCGCATTTTTACGCTTTGTGTGTGAAAGCATAGCATGTCATGCATGTAACAAGATCATATAGGCCTTGTTTTAGAATAGTTATGTACAGGACCATGTGTTTGAGCAAGCATCATATAGGCATCCCCAAGGTACCGGGGTATGGGACACTTGGCATCAGTCCGCATAGGCCCACAGATGGAATCCACATGGAGCTCAGGTGCCAAGGGATATTTGATTCCACTGTGAAGTGCGCGCACGACGGTGCTAAAAGCGCAAAGGAAAGGCGTTATATACGCAATATATGATTATGATAAAAAGGAAAAGGAACAAGGATATGTTGAAGTGACTGTTTATGATTTTGTGCCTAGTTAATATTGTTATATTACTGGTTTTATTGCCACACTACTGGGATTATTCTCACCCCTTCGGGGCTGCTATTTTCCTAAATGGCAGGAGGACATAAAAGCACATGAAGACGTGATGTTTGCTGTTGCTTGCTGATGCGTGGATTATCACTATTGCTGTTTGTTTAATTGGATGACTGTAATGATTAATGTTTTGGTACTCTTGGATGACTGTAGTCTTAATCATCTTTATGTTAGCTTGAACTTTTATGAACAGCAGCTATTTTGGAAAACCTTTATGAAAAGAATTTTAGTGCTGAATATTTTATACGGATTTGTATACTGCTATAAGGTTCTTTGTTAGCTCATGTGACGTTAACGACTCTAATTCCGCTTAGCGAACGGCTCTCTTGGATGCATACAAGGGAGGGCATTACACTAATTGGTATCAGAGCAGTTTGGTCCATGGATTTGCTTGTGTTTGATTGAATTGATTGTTGTTTGTGTTTATCTGCTGATTGACTGTCTATATGTGCTATAGTTAAGTATATGTATTAGCTAGTATGGTTAGATTGTTAGGACGGTTCTGTGATAAGACACGGATGCATAGCTAACTTGTCCGAATTGAACTCGAGTACCTACTTGGGACTGCTGCCATGAATAACTTGCGGTGAGCCTGATCAACTCATTTCCTGATATTGTGAGTGCAGAATCATGGCGGGTGGTCGCGGTTCAACTCGGGGAAGGACTGGCGATGCGGAAGAGGATCTTATCACTACCATTGGGGGACTGGCAACATTTATTCAGAATATGAGCCAAGAATGGCGCGACCATAGGCAACAGAATCAGAACCAACCCCCACTGCATGAAAATGCAAAAGAAATTGCCCGTCGGAGGTTGAAAGACTTCCGCAACTTCCAACCACCTACCTTTGAGGGTGAAGACAACCCTGAGGCTGCAGCAAAGTGGCTGCAGATGATCGAGCATATTTTCGAACGCATGGCATGCCCGGAAGCGCAGAAGACTGATTACGCGTCGTACCAGCTGATGGGAGAAGCTTTAACATGGTGGACTGGTGCGAGGGCTCTGCTGAGAGCTCAGGACGTGGAACTAACATGGGCCGTGTTCAGACAAGTATTTCTGGATAAGTATTTTCCTAAGGCAATGAGAAGGATGAAGTGAAGTACGAACATCAGAAACCGTCGGGATCTTCAACCTTTGGAGATTCCCGAATGGAATTGGGACAGTATTTCGATGGATTTTGTAGTTGGACTTCCTCGGACGCGAGAAGGATATGATTCTATCTGGGTGATTGTTGATCGTTTAACGAAGCTCCGTCCCCCTTATTCCTTGGGTCATACTAATATCAGATACAGAGAGGCTTGCCAGAATTTATCTGCAGGAGATCAAACGGGACCTTGCACGGAGTTCTCCCTACGAGTATTGTCAGTGATCGTGATTGTCACACTGAGAAGTTCTGGGAGTTTTCATGAAGAGCATTAGGTACCCAATCGGGTCGAAGACCGCTATGACCGCAGACCGATGGCCAGACGGAACTGCACCATTCAAGCATTAGGTACATGTTACGAGCATGTGTTTTGGAGTTGACAGGAGTCTGGGAGAGCCATCTTTCCTCTATTGAATTCGCTTACAACAACAGTTACCATTCCAGCATTGAGATGCACGTATGAAGCTTGGACGCAGAAATGCAACCACCCCTTTATGTCGGTACTGAGTAGGAGGGTCTGAAGTATGTGAGGACCCGATCTAATTCAAGAAACATCCGAACAAGTAAAGAAGATTCGAGAAAATTTGCAGAGGGCTCAGGCCAGACAGAAGAGTTATTACGACAAGCGTCATAAGCCTCTATCTTTTGAGTCGGAGACGATGGATCGATACACTCGACTCCACATCGGATCGGACCTAGAATTGGAGTAAAGAAGTTAGTCCACGGTATGAGGACCGTATCTAGTCACGTACCGGATTTGGAGAGTCGCACAACCGTTTGGCTTTACCACCCAATGCGAGGAATTCACAATGATTTCATGTGCTCACAGCTACGAAGGCATCTCCATCTCCTACGTGTTACAGCCGGAAGAAGTGGAACTGAAGGAAAATCTGACTTATCAAGTGCAACCATTCCAAAGTTCCTAAGATCAGCGAAGCGATCCTCGTTCTAAAGCAATCCCTTTGGTGAAAGTATTATGGAACAACAGATCGGGCTCTCAAGCTAATTCTGGGTAGCGGCGATACGACGTTCTGAAACGTTATCCAGAACCGTTTAGCCCTTAAGTGGGTTTATTTGCGGAACAAAATTCCTTTTGGTGGGGAGTGTAACATCCCCGCATAATTAGAATACCTAAGTACTATATGTTATAGATGTATGTGTAGATTTCGGATTTATTGGTGTATGTGTGATGGTTTGCGAATTTTGTTGATCTTTATCCTTGGATAAGACTAAGGTAATTAATTTAATTAATCATAGGAGGTGTACATAAGTAGACATGTGAATTTAATCCTATGAGTAACTGCTGAGTGTGTGTTAGAAGGCTTTAGTGCTTAGTGGACTTTGGTAGTGGGCTAGTGTGTGTTTGGACTTGTGTGATTCGGTCTTTGCCTTACCAATGGCCCAAGAATGGCCTTTGGACTATCCTTGTTGAAGCCCAAAGTTGTAACCACTTATCCTCCTTAAAGCCTAGTCACAAGGTCCGCCCTTACCTAGCAAGCTAACACCACTTGGCTAGATGTTTTTCCCTTCATTCTTGCGCATAAGAGAGTAAGGCTTAGAAAAAAATCTGCCAATTTCCTTTTTTGTTGACCGCCACCTCACCTTGACTTTTCACACTTGATTTCAATTTATTTGGATTCCTAGCACACGACCTTTGAGTATGAATTTAGGCTCGCATACTTCTCCATTTAGGCGCACTAGGGCTTTGGTGGTGCTCCTTACCACACAAATTGTGGGTTTGTCCGACTTGGAGACCCTCTTACACTTCCATCATTAGATCTAATTGTGAGATTTTTGGCAAGCTTTTGCAGCCCATCATGAGTCAAACCTGCCCTTGCTTCCACATGCATCATAGTAGGATCTTGGGGCTGCATCTTCATCATTTTATGCAGCTCCAAATCAGAGTCTAGGTTGCCACAAATGACACTTCCTTTCCACCTCTAGGTGCGCAAGTCATGGCTATTGTGCAGAAATTTCTTCGAGCTTCGGCACAGCCCCAAATTCTATGACATCCCCCTTCCTCCTTGCATGTGAATAGAGTAAATTAGTAAGCAAACCCTTTGCTTGATTAGTCCTTGGGTTGCAGCCCCATCTCCTCAAAGGTTTAGGTTTCCATTATGTTATTCATGCCACTTCTCCTCACTTTCCCTTTAAATTTGCGCATAGGAGTTGGCTGGCCACATGGTGATTTGTGCTTGACTCCTCTCCCCTCTCCCTCACACTCTAGCTAAGCATTGCAAGAACCTTAGGAGGAAGAAAGACCAAGCCAACTCCCTCCTCCCTCACCTTAAAACCGTTGGCCTTGACACTAGTGGAGTGTGAGTTTCTCCTCCTTTCCTCTCCACTGTCCAGCTTTGTTCCCTTGACTTGGAAGCCGTCCTAAGGTGTCCCCCTCACCATTCATGCGCATAGGACCTCCTAGGAAGAAGAGGAATGGTTGTGAAGAAGAGCTAGAAAGTGGGCCGTGGTGAAGTGTGTGCTACAGAGGTAGGCCTTGAACTAGAACTCTTTCTTTGTAGCCATGTAAGTGTGCTTGAATGTCTCCTTGTATATGTTTTGCTTTGGATCTTGGTTCGAGCATGATTAAGTATAAGTATGGAGTCATTTTCATGATGATTTTGTATGCATAAAAAATCTTATGGTTATGTTTAAGCTTATGCACCTATTTCTTGTATGGATATGCCACATTTTTTTTAAGATTTGGAGAAGAAGTTCTTCAAATCACATTAAAATGCCACTGTTCTACATATATGCCACTGTTTCTGCACATTAAAATGCCACTGTTTCTGCATATATGCCACTATCTCGGCATATTATATGCCACTGTTTCTGCCATATATGCCACTGTTTTGCACATTATATGCCACTGTTTCTGCACATATATGCCAACGTCTTCTTAAGATCATACACACCAAGATCGTCTGGACATCAGATGCCACTGTTTCTGCACATATATGTCACTGTTTTTAGTGCTCCCTAAGCCATTCTTAACGTTCCCGCATAAAGACACTCACTGTCTTAGTCATCAAATGCCACTGTTTCTATGCTTAAAATGCCACTGTTTTTTATGCATAAATTATCGTTTGAGTCATCAACGATGTTGCTTCGATGCTTAAAATGCCACTGTTTTTATGCATAAAGTGCCACTGTTTTAGTCATCATATGCCACTGTTTTTATGTATAAACTACTATTTTAGTCATCATATGCCACTGTTTTTATGCATAAAAATGCCACTGTTTTTGTTCTTCTATGCCACTGTTTGTATGCATAAAAATGCCACTGTTTTAGTTCTTCTATGCCACTGTTTGATGGTTATAAACTACCGTTTGATCTGATACACGCCATTGTTTCGATGTCCAAAACCTCAAGATTTTATGCCACTGTTTTGGAAGTCGACAAAGTGCCACTGTTTCTGTTTTAAAACGCCACTGTTTCGTTTTAAAAACGTCACTGT